>JABFFI010000481.1:0-34408 GCA_013623725.1 Fusarium robinianum | reverse complement strand
CCCCCCAATTACACCCATGGACATCCACACGACCCAAATTACCTACGGCAGTTCACCATTAAGGCACAGGTTAAGTCTACACCCAACCATCACCTTATTTGAGTCACTCTCGCGATTAGAGTCGGCGATCCCTGCCGTCCGAGCCAAACCACCCACACACCTCCAGGCTTGCAAAAGCGTTATTAAAAAATTTTCCCCCTACTGAGACAAGCACCGTCCCATATCTACCGCTGACGAGGTAGTTATGGTTTGGATGGTAGTCTACTCGCTAAGAAAAAGACCATCGTCTTCACTGCGACATTTCCTGCTTACGCAGTCCTCATTAGGGCTGAGCGAACGGCTCCGGGAGTTCGGCCGCCAAGACGTCATCAGGCCCTAGAGACGATGGGGGGAACTCCATGTAGCGAGTGGCAAGGTCGACCGACGGAGGGGGCTGACAGATTCCGGAGATGCCACCACAACAACAACCTGCTCAACTAAGACGTGGTTCGCTTCGTGATGATGCGCCATGGTGGACACCCATTCGCTTCGATCCCGTCTGCAACGTTATCTTCTCTCCACCGGGCTTCTGGAAAGAGACGGGAATAACTCCAACCACAACTCCCTCATACATACCTAGGTAGAGTCAAATAGGACTAGTCACCCCTGACGAAGTGAAATGACGACACAGAGGGACTCCAGAACGACAAAGAGTAATATTGCTCGTCGGGGATCCCCCGTGAGCAATGAATCGGAAGCCATACAAACCAGCTAATCTTTCCGACCCTGGAGGTTTTTGAGGGCACGCAAATGCCGTCTTGGCTTGCTCACAGTGAGCCCCGCCCGGACATACGGTGTGGCTGTCGGCCACCTCCTGCAGCGATATCCGCTGAAATCACCGGTCTTGGGGACCAGATTCCCGGTCGTATAAGCAATAGAATCGGGATCAGAGGCTCTCGGGGAGTCTTGAGCTAATATTTAGGTACTATACCTACCTATGCTTCTTCAATAGATACCTACTTAGTAAGCTCCAAAGAGGGGATCCTTGGACCAACTCGTCTCTAAGCTTCATCTGCCACCTTTCTCCGTAGCGGACCTAGAGAACTGAACGCGAGTGGACTAGTCACGTGGTCAGACTCCCACCCTAGTCCCGTTTGTTTCACCTATGGTCAACTCATCCCCCAGGTCTCGGTGAGCTCCTCCCCCACCCCAGCAGCCCCACCATGACTTGCTCCTGCTCAGCCAGGCTACAGCCGTCAAGTGTGTGCTCCCCGACGACGACAAGCTCCAGAGCTCTACCTCATCCGCCAAATACTCACCCCAACCATCAGCACCCGAGGCGCCGCGATCGCCAAGCGCCGCTTCCAAAATGTCCTCTTCAGGCTCCCTGGAAGGGTTCTTCTTTCAGATGAGCAACCTTAATAGCGTTATCGTCAAAGGTCTGTTACGGGTGTCATCATCCATCCTGGCCACCAAGTGCTGACTGCTATCTTCCCAGATGCCCCCAAGCTTGATCTCGACCTCTACCTCCAGAATTACACAGGTCCGTCATATTCGCTCTCCAGAGTGCACTTCCCGTTCCCACGAAATTCGCTAACGTTGTTGGTTTTAGGCCGGACACGATTCGATCGTCTACTTCTCATCGGGAAATGCTCTGTCCCCCTCTGTGTCGATGCACTCAAGGCCGCTGTGGCCGAAGCAAAAGCTGGCACCGACGTTTCCCGCTACATCGAAGCCTGGGAGTGCATCCGTATCGCCGCTCCTGGAGAACCCGAGGCCCAGAGAGATCAGGCGTGGATTGACAAGACCGAGCGCGCGGCCAAGGCTGAGACGACACGTCTTGAAGCTGAACTTAAGGGGTACAGACATAATATGGTCAAGGAGTGCATTCGGGTACGTCCACGCCGTTTCAAGGAAAGCTAAGCCCGACTGACTTCCCACCTTGTGCAGATGGGAAACGAGGATCTGGGCAAACACTTTGAGAGCATCGGTTTACTTAACGAAGCCGCCGAGGCCTACAACCGAATGCGCCAGGACGTGAGCACTACCAAGCATATTGTCGACTGCGGCATGCACCTCATCGACGTCTATATGCAGCGCCGCGATTGGTCCATGGTTATCAGCAGCCTGAGCAAGGTTACGGGCGTGCAGGTCGGAGATGACGATAAACTATACCAGCCTTTTGCCAAGCTTGTCTCCTCCATTGCTCTTCTGGGCATGAAACAATATCGAGAAGCTGCTAAGACCCTTCTCCAAATCGACTTTGCCCTTCTACATTCATCCCAGTACAATCATATCGCAAGCCCCAACGACATCGCCATATACGGTGGATTACTGGCCTTGGCAACCATGGATAGAAAAGTACTTCAGTCTCGCGTTCTAGACAACCAATCATTCCGTTCCTTCTTGGAGCACGAGTCACACATCCGGAAAGCCATCAGTTCCTTCATCAATGGCCGATACTCAAATTGCCTGGCTATTCTCGAGTCAAGTCGCAACGACTACCTGCTTGACGTCTACCTCCAACGACATGTGGACTTCATTTACTCTCGGATCCGGAGCAAGTGCATCGTTCAGTACTTCATCCCCTTCTCTTGTGTGACCCTCGACAGCCTGAACAACACGTTCTGCCGACCCGGGGAGCCCATTGAACGGGAGCTGGTGGAGATGATTCGTGAAGGAACGCTTCAAGCCCGTATTGACGCAAAGAACAAGGTAGGCCACCGGCCATCTCAGCATTCTACACTATCGCTCTAACCTAACCCTCCCCAGTTGCTTCTCGCTGTTCATTCCGACCCTCGTTTAGAAATGCAGAATCAAGCGCTTCAAGCGGCGCGCGATTACGAGCAGGAGTCCAAGGAAAGACTACGACGCATGAGCATCGTTGCTGCGGGGCTTGAGGTCGCGGGTGGTAAAAAGTCACAAGGCCATGGTGTTGACGATACCTGGTATGATCCGGTCCAGAGCCCTTCCCAAGGCCCCGGGGCGGAAATCCTTCGCTAGCGTTCGAGGCTACCGGGCTTGATGAGGGATGGTCGATGGGTATGAGTATGAAAGATACGACCGTAGAGGGTTTGACGATGCACCTGTTACGACCCAGGCGTTTGGGGTGCCGGTTAGCATAGCACGTTCTTATGACGACGTCGAGTTTGCATGGTTAGATCAGGCGCAAAGGCGAGTTGCAAGCAATTGCATTGTGATTTTCTCTTGTTCCAATCCTGCCCGTCTCGTGCGCCGTGAGGCCTCTGTCGACAGAACGTCCATTCACTCATCCAGGGGGTATCATCTATATTCCACGCACGAATCATCCAGTCCACTCTAGCATCTGCATCTCCCATCGGGTCCCTTCTAACCCATCAACTGTCGCAAATCCGAAGGCGGCCATCGCACCTGCGCGAATGTGAGGCACCGCTTTATGCTCTGCAAGTACTTGCGAGTAACCTCATCACCCATCACATGGCCCTTCTCGCCATTGTGTAGCTTCTCGCGGGCGCTACGTTCGTGGATACCCACCATTGTCACACCGATAGGCCAAGCTGCCTTGCCGATACTGAGGCGGAGGTAACCATCGTTGGCGTCGACGTAGCGGCGTTCTTGGAGGGCTTGGACGATCTCGACGACGGGCTCGAGGATGCTGTCGTCGATGTCGCCCTTTTCAAATTTTCGGAAGAGCTGGATTGTGTTAGTCTGGGTGTTTTGAGTCGGCGTGGTGGGAAAGATGGGGACTTACTGGTTTCATGTTCTCGCGGGTCTGGACCATGGCGTTGTATGCTGTTTTGCTCGCCGTTGTGTCCCTCTTCTCGGCCTCCATCGCCTCTTGATATTCTGTGAGGACCATGGTGAAGTAACTAGCCAGCTGGCGGAACAACCACTGTCGGCCCTCCTTGTCCTTGGGGACCTTGCTGTCCACCTTCATATCCTTCTCATCCACGAGCCTCAGCGTCGTCGGTATCGGCCCATTCGTCACCACCGTCGTCAACCTGATATACCGCCTCAACTTCGCCACATGGCTCTCCCCAAACAGCGCCGCCGGCTCGCCCAACTCCCTCAACTTCGCCACCAGCTCCTCCTCCGGAATATCTTCTCCCTCCTGCGCCCCATCCTCATCATCCTCGCCCTGCGTCTTCGCCAGCTCGGGGAGACCCAGCCTCTTGCGTCGCGCGCGCTGCTCCTCCTCTTCCTTCTCTTCTTGCCGCCGACGGGACTCTTCTGCGAGTCTACGGCGCTTCTCCTCGCGGGCGACGGCCTCGACCAGGACTTCCTCTTCGCGTTTGCGCTTGGCGGCGGCTTTGGCTTCGCGCTCGGCCTCGAGGGCTTTTTGCTCCGCGATGTAGGCTTCTTTTCGCTGGGCTTCGATTTCGGATCGCTTGAGGTACTTTTTGTTGCTGCTGCCGCCGGCCTTCTTGGACTTGGAGAGCTCTTTGTTCATCAAAGCTGCGAAATCCATGGTTGGTTTCGGTGACGCTTAGAACGTCTCGAGAGGGCTATGAGTGTCGGATACGGGTGATATACTACGTTCGATATGGCGTGTCTTTGATCGACGTGATCGATCTTTCGGGACAAAGGGGGAGTATTGCGTCGTCGTGCGTAAATCCTGGATGTCAATCAAGTCCTGGTCATGTTCGGTTTCAGGGACGTTGAATGTCATCGTTATCGATTACGCTTATAGTTCGGTTAAATCTTTCCCCGAGTTCCAGAGCATGATGGCATGTGCTCAAGTCATGTCGCGACGACTCCACGATGCGATCTGCAGCTTGAGTTTACAATTCCGTTACAAAAGGAGCCATTCTTAAGCCCAATAACCAATTATGGCGTCGCCACCACCAAAACTCCTTCGGGAGGGTACAACTCCATTCTTACTGCAACTATTCTACCGTTTCGGATCCTTCCATAGGTAAAACCTAGGTGCCCTCGACTCTCGTCCATCCCCGGGAATTGCCTACTAACCAGGAGGTAACCTTATACTAGGCCAGATGAATTTGCGTCGCCCAACCTACCTTCATATCTTTCGGTCTACACCTGGACGGACTGCACTCTTGGCGAACTAGCCCTCGAGCTGGCCGCCGCACATCCATCCGCCCTTCCAAGCCCCACCATCGGTACTCGTCTTGTTTTCCAGCTGGTCTTCCCGGATCTGCGCAACACGAGCGCAGTCGCCAATGCCCCTCCGCGATTCGCAGTCAAGGATCTCGGTACTCTTGTCATCGGTGAAGGCGAGCCAGGTGCTGAAGTGTCAGATGATGCCGATAAGGAAGGACCATCGAGGGGGCCGAAAGATAAGGACAAGACGCTTAGTGACGCGCGGTTCGTCGTCGGCGATTATATATCCTGTTGTGTCCTTCCACCGCTATCAGATGGGTCCGTAGCCCCTGTGTCGAGCATTCGCAGAGACCCCCCGCAGTCCATGCGTGAGGGTCGTGGTGGTGGTTTCCGAGGGGGTTTTCGCGGCCGGGAGAATGGTTTCGAACGTAGTGCACCTCGGGGAGGAGGGCGAGGCGATTGGAGAGACAATATCGGGGGCGACTTCCCGACTGGAGACTGGAGAAGGGGAGAAAGACTACCGGAGGGTCCTGGAGGAAGATCAAGGGGGAGAGGGAGGTGGTAACAAAGGAGGGAACGGAACATACTGTTATCAGGTTATCGGCGTCACTAGCTCTATACCCGGCTGCTTGCAAGGAAACAATTCGACATTAGATCTCACATCATTCAGATCTTGCACGTTTTGTAACCTTTCTCTTTCATTGGACTCGACCCGGGCTCTATTCCAGACTGAACCCATTATATGTACAATTCCCACGCATCAGACTCTAGTTGGATTTATTTCTCAGCAATGAGGTCGCCCTTTCGCTTCGCTCGGAAGTCCCACAGTCCCTTCAAAAGTCAGCGTCGCGCTCGTGTCTTGGTGTTGATTGGCACACTCACGTCAGTGTTGTAGGCGATGTAGCCCATGATGGTGGGGAATACGGCAACGTAGAGAAAGGTGAGCTTGGCGGCACGGGGGGTCCATCGGAAGTAATGATGACGGTTCTTCATCATAGCTATTCCATCGCGTTAGGGAACCGCACTGGGGCAGGGAAACTGGGTGTCGTCGGCTCGGAGGAGGGGAGAAGTCACGCACACTGATACTTCAGGTAAGCCGGGTCCGGCTTGACGTCTGTCGGACAGCGGTTAGCGGTAATCGGTCAATCGCAGAGATGGTCGACGTACTGAGGTGCGCCATTTTGACTTGATGGCCGTGGGTATCTTGCTAGAACGGGTTGGGGGCGAATTGGCCGTCGTGATGGTCGAGCTTGAGGTCGTTCGCCTTGGATGGACGATGCTCGGAAGTGGAAGGTTTAATGCTGGGTAACGCAATTCCGATGGGTTCTATTGGCTCCGCTGGGACCGCCTCGGCCCTGGTATGGAGCTACCCTGTAGCACTGGCACTGAGATCAGGTTGTGAAGTGAAAGATATCGAAAGAAAAAGTCGATACAGCTGGTTTTGTGAGTTCATTGTTGGCTTCATATAGCTGTTATGTGAGAAATCATACATTTTTCTTGCTTTTGTCCATTATTCATTGTCGTTTCGCTATTGTGCACGACTGTTGAGTGCAAGTAATTCCCCATATTGAACCACCAACGGCAATGACATGTCATGGACAGTCCTAGTATCTAACTAGTAGTTAAACAGACACTCAGCAATAATTACGTACTGGGAGTATGATGGTTGAAAAATAAGAAACTCAATGTGCCTGGGTACAACGGGATTGTATCAATTGACGATACACTCCGTTAACCAGTGACGGGAGGCGTTCATTGGTTCATTGCACCTTCCCAGGTCCTTCCCTGCCTGGGTCCTCAAGCTCACGTCCCGAGTTCCAAGGTTGTCGTCGCGACCACCTCACGTGACAGACCCACTACTCCTAGCGCGTCTCTGAATCCTTACCAGAAATTTGTCGTGACGGGGGCGACACTGCATCAAGAGCTTTGCATCAACGTCGCCTAGGTCGTTGCGCTTTGCTAAATCTCGCGCGACCAGCATCAGTTTCATCACCGGACCCCGCGACGAAAACACGACCGCCAAATCTGATACTCTGGAAAGAGAATCAGAAGCGGCAGCGCGTTGCCTCTGACAACGCGCGACGGCGTGAAGCCATCGACAGGACCTGAGCTTCACGACGATTCCAAGTTCGAGCGCATCGCGAAGCCATCATGTCGCAGCTTCCTCCGCCTCCTCCGGGCTGGGGGCCACCACCTCCGCCTCCCCCGTCTTCCTCCTTCCCGCCGCCCCCCTCGACACCAGCTCCCCCGCCTCCGGGTTACCGGCCCCCAACCGACCCCCAGGTCGCCAAGTTCGCGCAGAAGAAGAAAGAATGGATTCGGAACCAGCGAAACCGATTTGGCGAGAAGCGAAAGGCTGGGTTTGTTCAGACACAGAAAGCAGACATGCCCCCTGAGCATCTGCGGAAGATCGTCAAGGATATCGGTGATGTGTCGCAGAAGAAGTATACCAACGATAAGCGAAGTTATCTTGGTGCCCTAAAGTTCATGCCGCATGCTGTCCTGAAGCTCCTTGAGAACATGCCGATGCCATGGGAGTCAGCCCGTGAGGTCAAGGTTTTGTACCATGTCAATGGCTGCCTGACGCTGGTTAACGAGATCCCCCGTGTCATCGAGCCTGTCTTCTTTGCACAATGGGCAATGATGTGGACTTTCATGCGAAAGGAGAAGGCTGATCGAAGGCTGTTCAAGCGTATGCGATTCCCGCCATTTGACGACGAAGAGCCCCCACTGTCATGGTCAGAAAATATCGAAGACGTGGAACCGTTGGAGCCCATCCAGATGGAACTCGACGAGGACGACGATGCTGCTGTTTACGAATGGTTCTACGACCACCGACCTTTGCTGGACACCCCCCACGTAAATGGACCGAGTTATAAACACTGGAACCTCACACTGCCTCAGATGGCCGCATTATTCCGCCTGAGTCGACCTCTTATTTCCGAAGTAGTCGACAAGAACTACTTTTACCTGTTCGATCTGAAGAGCTTCCTGACTTCTAAGGCCCTCAACGTCGCCCTGCCCGGTGGACCTCGATTCGAACCACTTTACAAGGACATCGACCCTAATGATGAGGACTTTGGCGAGTTCAACGCGATTGATCGCATCATCTTCCGAAACCCGATTCGAACCGAGTTCAGGGTTGCCTACCCCTACCTTTACAACTCACTGCCAAGGAGCGTACATCAATCATGGCACTCTCATCCTCAGGTGGTGTTTAATAGAGTCGAGGATCCCGATCTCCCTACCTTCCACTTCGATCGCCGAATCAACCCCATCTCGTCTCGCACGGTTGCGCCAAAGAATGTTGAGGTGTCACATGAAGACGAGATCTTTGGCCCGGGAAATAACGAAGAGCCCGAGGAGGATGCCTTCGAGCTCCCCGCTGGCGCCGAGCCTTTCCTGGCAGAAGAGGATATCGAGAACGAGGATACCTCCTCTGCCATTGACTTGTGGTGGGCACCTTACCCATTCGATCGACGTTCCGGGCGAATGGTCCGGGCTCAAGATGTGCCTTTGGTGAAGCAGTGGTATCTCGAGCACCCTCCATCTGATCGACCACCAGTGAAGGTCCGAGTCTCATACCAGAAGCTGCTCAAAAACTACGTGCTTAACGAGCTCCATAAGAAGAAGCCCAAGGCGCAAAATAAGCAGAACTTGCTGCGATCGCTGAAGCAGACCAAATTCTTCCAGCAGACGACTATTGACTGGGTTGAGGCAGGTCTGCAGGTTTGCCGCCAGGGCTTCAACATGCTCAACCTCCTCATTCACCGCAAAAACCTCACCTATCTTCATCTTGACTACAACTTCAACCTGAAGCCCGTCAAGACGCTCACCACCAAGGAGCGAAAAAAGTCACGTTTTGGCAATGCATTCCACTTGATGCGTGAAATTCTGAGGCTCACCAAGTTGATCGTGGATGCCCAGGTTCAATACAGACTCGGAAATATTGACGCTTTCCAGCTTGCTGATGGTATCCTGTACGCCTTCAACCACGTTGGTCAGCTGACGGGTATGTACCGATACAAGTATAAGCTCATGCATCAGATCCGAACTTGCAAGGATCTCAAGCATCTTATCTATTACCGATTCAACTCTGGACCGGTTGGTAAAGGTCCTGGCTGCGGTTTCTGGGCCCCTGCCTGGAGAGTATGGCTTTTCTTCATGCGAGGCATCATTCCGCTGCTCGAGAGATGGCTGGGCAACTTGCTGTCCCGCCAATTCGAGGGCCGACACAGCAAGGGCGTGGCCAAGACCGTCACAAAGCAGCGTGTGGAATCTCATTTCGATCTGGAACTCCGTGCGTCTGTGATGGCCGATCTCATGGACATGATGCCTGAGGGCATCAAGCAGAACAAGGTCAACACAGTGCTTCAGCATCTTTCTGAGGCTTGGAGATGCTGGAAGAGCAACATCCCCTGGAAGGTGCCTGGCCTCCCCGCTCCCATCGAGAATATCATCTTGCGATACGTCAAGTCTAAGGCCGATTGGTGGATTTCCGTTGCTCACTACAACCGTGAGCGTATTCGACGAGGAGCTACAGTCGACAAGACCGTGGCGAAGAAGAACGTTGGCCGTTTGACCCGATTGTGGCTCAAGGCTGAGCAGGAGCGCCAGCACAACCACATGAAGGATGGCCCTTACGTTTCGTCAGAGGAAGCTGTCGCGATCTACACAACCACTGTGCACTGGCTAGAGTCACGCAAGTTTTCGCCCATTCCCTTCCCCAGTGTTTCCTACAAGCACGACACCAAGATCCTCATCCTCGCTCTCGAGCGCCTCAGAGAGGCTTACTCCGTCAAGGGACGCCTCAACCAGAGCCAACGTGAGGAATTGGCTTTGATCGAGCAAGCTTACGATAGCCCCGGCACGACCTTGGAACGCATTAAGCGCTTTTTGCTCACACAGCGAGCGTTCAAGGAGGTGAACATTGATATGAACGACAACTACAGCACCATCAACCCCGTTTACGATATCGAACCCATTGAGAAGATCAGCGATGCGTACTTGGATCAGTACCTTTGGTACCAGGCCGACCAGCGACACCTCTTCCCTGCATGGATTAAGCCATCGGACTCTGAGGTTCCGCCGCTCTTGGTGTACAAGTGGGCTCAAGGAATCAATAACCTTGATGGTGTGTGGCAAAGCGAAAATGGCGAGTGCAATGTCATGATCGAGACGGAGCTTTCTAAGGTATACGAGAAGATGGAGTTGACCTTGCTTAACTCTCTTTTGAGACTGATTATGGACCACAACTTGGCGGATTACATCACGGCCAAGAACAATGTCCAGCTCACCTACAAGGACATGAACCACGTCAATAGCTATGGTATGATTCGTGGCCTGCAATTCTCGGCATTCGTCTTCCAGTACTATGGCCTTGTTCTGGATCTCCTCCTGCTCGGCCCCCAACGAGCCAGCGAGATTGCCGGCCCGCCACAGAGTCCAAATGACTTCTTGCAGTTCCGCGACCGCGAGACCGAGACAACCCACCCGATTCGACTGTACACTCGATATATCGACAAGATCTGGATTTTCCTCCGCTTCACTGCTGAAGAGTCCCGAGACCTTATCCAGCGCTTCCTCACCGAGCAGCCGGATCCCAACTTTGAAAACGTTATTGGGTACAAGAGCAAGAAGTGTTGGCCCAGGGATTCGCGCATGCGGTTGATGCGTCACGATGTCAACCTCGGCCGTGCTGTGTTCTGGGACATCAAGAACCGCCTTCCTCGCTCAGTAACGACGATCGAATGGGATGACAGCTTTGTCTCTGTGTACAGTCGCGACAACCCGAACCTCCTCTTCTCGATGTGTGGATTCGAAGTCCGCATTCTGCCTAAGATTCGAAATCAGAACGACGAATTCCCGGTCAAGGATAGCGTTTGGTCTCTCGTCGACAATACCACCAAGGAGAGGACAGCACATGCCTTCCTCCAAGTCACCGAGGAAGACATCCAGAAGTTCAACAACCGGATTCGCCAAATTCTGATGTCTTCCGGCTCTACCACTTTCACCAAGATCGCCAACAAGTGGAATACTGCTCTGATTGCTCTTTTCACTTACTACCGAGAGGCCGCAGTTTCAACCGTTGACCTTCTTGATACCATTGTCAAGTGCGAAACCAAGATCCAGACTCGCGTCAAGATCGGACTCAACTCGAAGATGCCTTCCCGTTTCCCCCCTGCTGTCTTCTATACACCCAAGGAGCTCGGTGGCCTCGGCATGATTTCCGGCTCTCACATTTTGATCCCTGCCAGCGATAAGCGATGGTCAAAACAAACCGATACTGGTGTCACTCATTATAGGGCTGGTATGACCCATGATGAAGAGACGCTGATTCCTAATATCTTCCGATACATCATCCCCTGGGAGGCTGAATTCATTGACTCTCAGCGAGTCTGGACTGAGTATTCCCAGAAGCGCCTGGAGGCCAACCAGCAGAACCGCCGTCTCACCCTTGAGGATTTGGAGGACAGCTGGGACCGTGGTTTGCCCCGAATCAATACCCTTTTCCAGAAGGACCGAAGCACCCTGAGCTTCGACAAGGGTTTCCGCGCCCGCGCCGAGTTCAAGGTCTACCAGCTGATGAAGAACAATCCCTTCTGGTGGACGAGCCAGCGTCATGACGGAAAGCTATGGAATCTCAATGCCTACCGTACCGACGTGATCCAAGCCCTTGGTGGTGTGGAAACCATCCTCGAGCACACTCTCTTCAAGGCCACTGGCTTCCCGTCTTGGGAAGGTCTTTTCTGGGAGAAGGCTTGTCTTGCCAACGGAACGATGTTGCTTCGGTACGATCACTCTCAGGTCGCCGTTGAGGACGTCAAGGAGGGCGACCTGCTTCTGGGCCCTGATGGAGGACCTCGACGCGCGTTCAATGTGGTCAGTGGCCACGACCGCCTCTATCGCATCAAGATAGGAGGTTGCGAAGAGGATCTTGTCGTCACCACAAACCATATCCTGGTCTTCCACAAAGAAAAGAGCGATGCAGACTCAGCTGAGCGGTATGATACCGTCGAGATGACAGCTGCTGAATTCGCAGCACTGGAGCCCAAGGAAAGGAGTACACATTGGCTGTTCAAGTCTTCCCGTCTCTTAGGCAGCGAACATGTGACTGAGGGCTCTGCCTCCGAGGTCCACAACTTTGTTGTCGATGATATCGCGCTGGAATCGGAGCCCACTGCCTGGGCCGGTTTCCGAGTTGACGGAGACCAACTCTATCTCCGACATGACTATCTTGTGCTCCACAACAGTGGTTTCGAAGAGTCCATGAAGTTCAAGAAGTTGACCAACGCCCAGCGATCCGGTCTGAACCAGATTCCCAACCGTCGTTTTACTCTGTGGTGGTCGCCCACCATCAACCGAGCCAACGTTTACGTCGGTTTCCAGGTCCAGCTGGATCTTACTGGTATCTTCCTGCACGGAAAGATCCCCACTCTCAAGATCTCGCTCATTCAGATCTTCCGAGCCCATTTGTGGCAGAAGATCCACGAGTCCGTGGTTATGGATCTGTGCCAAGTATTTGACCAGGAACTGGAGACGCTTGGTATCGAGACTGTGCAGAAGGAGACCATCCATCCTCGAAAGTCGTACAAGATGAACAGTTCCTGCGCTGATATCCTCATCTTCGCTGGGCATAAGTGGAATGTCACCCGACCCTCGCTCCTCTACGATACGAAGGACGTCATCGAGCCCACAACTACCAACAAGTTCTGGATTGATGTGCAACTCCGATACGGAGATTACGACTCGCACGATATTGAGCGATACACGCGTGCGAAGTATCTCGATTACACGACTGATAGCGCAAGTATCTACCCCTCCGCCACAGGTCTTATGATTGGTATCGATCTTGCCTACAACCTGTACTCTGCTTACGGCATGTACTTCCCTGGTCTGAAGGCACTCGTGCAGCAGGCCATGGCCAAGATCATGAAGGCCAACCCTGCCCTGTACGTCCTCCGTGAACGTATCCGAAAGGGTCTGCAGCTCTACGCCTCGGAGAGCAACCAGGAGTTCCTCAACTCCCAGAACTACTCTGAGCTCTTCAGCAACCAGGTACAGCTGTTCATCGACGACACCAACGTTTACCGTGTCACTATCCACAAGACCTTTGAGGGTAACTTGACGACCAAGCCCATCAACGGCGCCATCTTCATCTTCAACCCCCGCACAGGACAACTGTTCCTCAAGATTATCCACACTAGTGTCTGGGCTGGACAGAAGCGTCTGGGCCAGCTCGCGAAGTGGAAGACTGCTGAAGAAGTTGCCGCGCTGATTCGATCTCTACCCGCAGAGGAGCAGCCGAAGCAGCTCATCGTGACGCGAAAGGGTCTCCTGGATCCTCTCGAGGTTCATCTGCTCGACTTCCCCAACATCTCTATCCGCGCGTCCGAACTGCAGCTTCCGTTCCAAGCGGCCATGAAGGTCGAGAAGCTGGGAGACATGATTCTGCGTGCCACTGAGCCGCAGATGGTGCTCTTTAACCTATACGACGAATGGCTCAAGAGCATTTCGTCGTTTACTGCCTTTTCTCGTCTGACCCTGATCCTCCGCTCGCTGCATGTCAACCCCGACAAGACCAAGTTGCTCCTCCGGCCCGACAAGACGGTCATCACCCACGAGCATCACATCTGGCCGTCGATGACGGACGAGGAGTGGATCAAGATCGAAGCTGCGCTTCGAGATCTAATCCTCAACGACTACGGAAAAAAGAACAACGTCAACGTTTCGAGCTTGACCTCCAGCGAAGTAAGGGACATTATCTTGGGTATGGAGATCTCAGCACCGTCAATGCAACGACAGCAGGCCGCCGAAATCGAGAAGCAGCAACAGGAGCAGCAGCAGCTCACTGCCGTGACGACCAAGACTCAGAACGTCCACGGCGAGGAGATTATCGTGACGACTACTTCGCAATTTGAGCAGCAGACGTTCGCCTCCAAGACCGAGTGGCGGACACGAGCCATCGCGACTTCGAACTTGCGCACGAGGGCCAAGAATATCTACGTCTCATCCATGGACAACGACCTAGACGACATCACCTACGTTATGCCCAATAACATCCTCAAGCGGTTCATCGCCATCGCGGATCTCAGAGTTCAGGTCGCTGGTTATCTGTATGGCGCGTCTGCACCGGACAATGACCAAGTCAAGGAAATCAAGTGTATCGTCATGATCCCACAGGTGGGCAATCTTCGCGGTGTGCAACTGCCGCAGCAGCTCCCGCAGAGCGAGTTCCTAGACGGTATGGAGCCTCTTGGTGTCATCCACACCATGTCTGGAAACGAACTCCCATACATGTCTGCCATGGATGTGACAAACCACTCTCAGTTGCTCGATGCGCACAGGGAGTGGGACAAGACAAACACGGTCACGGTCTCCGTCTCGTTCACGCCCGGCAGCGTGTCCCTGTCCGCTTGGGGTCTCACGCCGGCCGGGTACGGGTGGGGAGCTGAGAACAAGGATCTGCAGAGCGACCAGCCGCAAGGCTTCACCACAACGATGGGCGAGAAGCGCAAGCTGTTGCTGAGCCCGCGTTTCAGGGGTTTCTTCTTGGTGCCAGACGACGGCAAGTGGAACTACAGCTTCATGGGCAGTGCTTTCAACGGCTTGGAGAAGAAGCCAGTGTCCGTCAAGCTGGATACCCCACAGCCTTTCTACAGCGACCAGCATCGGCCTGTGCACTTCCAAAGTTTCGCCGAACTGGAGGATATCTGGGTGGACCGATCGGACAACTTCGCGTAAACGCAAGTGGACAAGGGGGGGGTAATGCAAACAAGCATGAGTACGAGCGCGCGTGCAGGTACCTACGTACGAGCAAGGGGATTAGCGCGGGCATATGGATTGATTGGCAGCTTGGGAAGCTGGGATGGCCTTGGGAGAAGGATCATCGCGTCAAAAGAAAAAAAAAAGCACAGACAGGAGGAGCGGGCGAAGGAGTCAGCAGGACGATCAGCGCAATCTATACCGCCGGCATATAGACGGACACTGATATGTGCTCGAGGATTGGTGGATTTGTAGAGTGTGGCTTGCGAGGCAGCCCGGCAGATTCATCCAGGTCGCGTCAACGCGTTTAGGAGGAGGAGAGGAGGCGTTTTTTCTCTTGTCATGGATGATTTCAGGAGCACCCTGTTGTAATTGATTAGCTTGGTACAGTCATCAGTCATCATTTCTGTAAAATAATGTAAAAAAATGGACGGCCTCTGGAGAATTTGAGTCCGGATGAGCAAAGACTCGGAATTGCATGTGCTTGTGACGTCTTAGTCGCGGAGACTAGAACGGGATGATTTCCTGATCTGGGAGGGTTTGGCTCTGTGATTTGCGATTTGACATCGGGGACGAAGCCGAAAAAGAAGGTCGAGAAAACGATGGAGGGGCCCAAAGAGGACATGGGCTGCATGGGTGACCCCACGTCATGAAATGGACTATTTGACCGATTTACTGGGACGAAGAAGAATTGGCGAAAAAAAAACGGCCGGGCGGGAATTTAGGGAGCAAGGAACGTCCCGGGGGCCTTGCTGGGAAGCGGCTTCACCGAGGGCGTGGAACCGCGCCGTGAGTTGGATCATGTGCGTGGGGGAGTTGAAATTGGGTGTTTATGCGTTCATGCGTCGCGTGCGTGTGTGAATGGAAGCGAAGTGAGAGAGAGAGATATGGGGAGAAACGCGTCGAGTCCGCCGGGTCAGTCAAGTCTGGGTGGACTGCTAGATTCGAGCTGCATCGAATGAGTTTTCAGAGGGGGGTTCTGACTCAAAATCGAGCCGGGATTTTGTTCTTTTCTTTCTCGTTCGTTCTTGTTGTACCCCGACTCCGTATTGTAAGAGGGTATCCGGCCGGATCCTGAGGGACCTGTCATCTAAGCGCTCCCGAGATCTCCAGATGTATAGATGACGCTGACGTCGTTGCGGCGCCTGCTGTTGCTATTCCTAGTTACCATCCATGTCTTGTCGACGCCCAACCCTGAACAAGGAGGGCCCGCCACCCAATCGATAGTCTCTGCGCTCTGGTCAGCACGGCGTCTGTACCTGCGTAAGCGGTGGTGCGAGTGTCCCCTCCTTGGTGCACACAGAAAAAAAAGGGAGCTCGGCAAGATGGTCGATCCTGCCCCGGACTTGGGAGGAGATGGAGGGTGTTCGTGGGAGTGGGTGGTGACTTTGAGCTGGGTTCCGCAGCCTTAGTTCCCGGCCGTTGGATTTTTGCGTCTTGGCGATACTTAGCGAGTGAGTGAGGAGGTAGGTAGGTAATTACGGAGTAGGGTAAGGTACGTAATGGGGCGGGCGTTATCGTAGATGGTCCCAGGGCCGTGGTGTCCGTTGAGAGTGCTGCGATGACAGTCCGACAAATTGATGGCGTTGGTCGTGGTATATTCTGTCTGGAGTCGTCGTCGTCTTTGGTTGATAGGGCGGCGAGGTCGCAATCCACGGCTGAGAGTTGGGGGTTGGCGGTTGGTTGGTGGTTAGTGGTTGGTGTGTCGATGGCTCCCGTCGATCGTAGATCAGCGATGATCTTTCCCGCGTCCCTGTTCCCCATCAATAATTGTTGTTCACGATGGCGTTATTATTATTATTATTATGATTGTTATTATCGTTGATGGATCGCGTTTTGTCGGTATTGATGTGAAGGGAAGAAAAGATGGGGGAGCTGGGATGAGGTCCAGCTGGTTGTCTTGGATTAACTTGACTAATAATGCGCCTTCCTTGCCGTGTGTAGGTAGGTGGTTGTCTTGATGCTCTTTCCATATGTTCTTCTTTCCCTCTCATGCCCGTGCTGCCTACCTTAGGTAGGTCTCTCCAGTCCCTCCTTCTCTCTTAGGTCAACGTAGGCCCGGATCATCAAAACCGGGAGGGCAGTTCTTTCCCTCCGAGGTCGCGCCTTCCAGGTTCTAGATGTCAATATTGGCCCGACTCTTTCCCCTTTTGTTCATCCTCGCTCTTTTCGTTTCCCCACTGCTGCAGC
Organism: Fusarium robinianum; assembly: GCA_013623725.1. Taxonomy (NCBI): domain Eukaryota; kingdom Fungi; phylum Ascomycota; class Sordariomycetes; order Hypocreales; family Nectriaceae; genus Fusarium; species Fusarium robinianum. The sequence continues at coordinate 17,434 of JABFFI010000481.1, read as the reverse complement.
CCAACGGCTGGCTGTATGCGTGCGTACCGTACCTACCTCATTTTCTTCCCACCTCGACCCCGAACACCAAAACTTCTCCCTCTTCACTCCCCTTGCTTGCCATCCCCATTATCACGCAAATTTCAGCCCACCCGCCGTCGCTTATCCTACCCAAACCTCTTGACGAGGACCGACCGCCCCTTCACGCCCGCCCAGAACCGTTGTCGATTACTCAATGGCATCCCTCTCTCCACTACTGGGGTCAGCACGCTAGTCTATCCTGCCCTGGACACGCTAGAAGGTCCTTCTAGAAGGCTGTCCCGAACTCCTTTGCTAGGGTCCTGGGGGGGTTGATTCCGTCCAAAACCCATGACCAAATGCCCATCGTGTCCAGCGTTCCACTTGGACTGATGGCTCATCCAGGATCTTTCTAGAGGCGACGCCGTTTCCCTAGCCTATCTCATGCGTGCACCCCGGATCAGCATGCCCTCGCATTGTCGTTGACACGCTTGCTTAAGCTGAGTGGTGCGCTGAACAGGCCGACATGCATATCCACTCGGAAGCTGATCAAATGGCATTGAGCATTGACATATGCAATCTTGGAGTGCCCGAACGGAAAGGAAAGTCTGGCACGCCTATGGAGCAACGGAATAGAGCTGCTCCGAGTACGTCAAGCGTCGAGGCCTGACACCATGCATGGCCCACGGTGCTCTACTACGTATGCGGATTGCAATGGGAAGGTCATCAGGGGTCTTCGAAGCTTGGCCGACGGACCAGAGATCTTGGATCGCTCCGGTGAACTCTTTCGTTTCGAGGACGTCGCCGATACCTACTGGGAACCCATCTTTTGCACCAGTTCTTCGCCAAGGCATCTATCAACGACCTCATCTCGGCTTATCCTCCGATGCGGATGCGACTGCAGCTATTCTTCAGCCCTTTGCCCCTTTTGCTCGAAATTCCGGATGGGTGGTTCACGCGCTCTCGATTTTCCCGTCTCTCTCCCTGGTCGCTTTCCATCCCCGGACGTGCCCTTCTCCAGAACTCGGGGTCTGGCCCCCTTTGTCGGCGAAGCCACTCGAAAATCCGTTCCTAGTGGGGGAGGGGGGAAAGGGCATTCGTTTTCCAGCCACAAGCTGGCTGAACCCGTCGATCCAGATAACAACGGTTTTTCTGTCCTGTGCGTGCGCCTTTGGTTCAGTCCCGGCTCCCCGGCGTCCCCCGTCCTCGTCATCCAGCAAGGCATTTCCCTGTGCTCTCATCCGAATTTGTCGGGTGGCACTCTCTTGCGAGTGGAGATGGCTCTCGTCACGATCTGGTCTAGTTAGCAGTCGTGATCCTGGTTGAGCCCATCTAATATAGCAGACCCTGGATGCATTATATCCCCCTGGTCCACCATCAACCCGGGTGGACCTCTCTTGTCCTGCAAAGCAGCACAAGGACATTTCTCACTCGTTGCCACGCCATCAGCTCGGCACCCGCTCCTGGCGGTACTCCTTCGGTCGAGAAATGTTGCGGAAGAGGGCATTGGCTGTTTGTTGTCCTGCCTCTTCGCTGCCCGCCGCCAACTCAGTCGCCTCAGTCCGGCCTAGTCTACCGCGCTCGGGGCGAGGCGCGTTTCACCTTCAGTCTCTCCCCCAATAGGCGGTGCCGCCCAGCGTCCTTCCACGTCGTCTGCTGCTTCACCACGGTCACTCTCTACCAATTCTTTTCTTTGGGGGGCAGGGATGCCGGGCTGGCAAATTTGCCCTCCTCGAGAGGACAGCTCTCGCATTGATGTCGTCGCTGCGCACTGCCCTCGCACCCTTGTGCAACATGATGGGCTCTTGTAGGGTGTCAGGGGTGACTCTTGTTTCTATATCCGGCACCCTAGAAGACCATGGTATAGTAGTAAGATCGTCAAATTGACTACCCTCCAACCCTGAACCAGGTTGGCAGACAAGTCTCCGCAACCTAGCACCAGACGGGGTGCTTCGTCTTGCAGGGCAGGGCAAAAATCTTGATGTGCTTTAACCTGCAGCATGAAAAGAGCGGCAGCAACAGAGATCCACTCCCTCTGTCACCCTGCCTTTTGGCTACTCGATCATCAGACGATGTAAAGCGGCCCTGACCCTGGCAAGGTGCTGCCAGGTTAAATACATTTACTGACCCCATGCCGGAGCTAGAGCAAAGATCTTGAGAGAGAGAGGGGAACATTTCCGACTGCCCTACGACAAGTGGCGGCAGCACTCACTCATACAAAAGATAGCATTGTCACTTCTACTACTACGGCTCACTCATTCCCCATGAATTGGTTTTCCTGTCTTGTTTATTCTTTCAACTCTGCTTGAAACCTCGTCTTGTCGAATCGTCCTTCCTTTGTCTTCTTCCTCCTCCTCCTCATCGGCCCCCCCCCTGCCCTATAGCATGGTTCTGGTTACTTGTCCATCACCCACACTCCTTTGGACGCCTTGCTGCCTCTCCGACTACGACATCATCACTCGAACGTGAGCTCACCCCCTCCAACATCACCCTCCAACATCCGCCACTACGGTCTCATCCAACGACGGAAGCGGGAAAGCCTCTGACCCGTACCAATCACCCCAATCTCGGACGACACATGTGCTCAGCTGCCTGGCAGCCATTATCGCAGTTGACTTATAGCTGGACTCCCGATTACAACGACAAGACGCCTTGGCCGGCGCACGCGACCCCGCAACGTCGTTCCCCCAGCTAAACGAGTCCCCTCTCCCCACGACACAGCCCGCAAGGGCTTCAACTCCCCAAATTCTTTCCATTCAGAGCCCGGCGGCCGTCCAGAGCGGTTCGCTCTGGCGGAACCCATGTATCGGAGGCACGCTGGCGGGCACTTATCGAATAGGGGACTACAATGTGGACTACACTGGCCAGGACTCGCATCCGGGCGAGCAGAGCCAGCAGCCGCACGCATATGACCGTCCCCGTCATCAGCAGCACCGAGCTTCGATCCATCATCCCGGAGGCCCGGCGGCCGGCCTCCACGACGGGTCCGATCCGCAGCACGGCAACCCACACGTCCAACATCCCGCCATGGCCCAGCATCACCAGCACCCTCCGCCTCAGATGGTGATGGATCCGTCTCAGCTGGGCCATCACCGCATGGGGCCGCCGCAGTATGGGGCTCCTCCTGGCCAGGTCGTCGGGCCTCTCTACCAGGCCATGTCAACACCTACCCAGCCGACTCACCCTCAGCTCCCCGGGTCCGGTTCTAAACGGCCCCGGCCCAGCCAAATTGACCTCTCCGTTCCCGGCATGCCCGGCCTGGATCATACAGACCTCAGCGGCATGCAGCAGACTTCCCTGGGGGCAGCATTTGCCCAAGCAGCAGCCGTAGCCGTGGGCCAGTCACAGCCGCCACCGACACATCACCACCACCACCTTCCCGATTCCGGACCGCCATCGAAAATGATGCGCCGCGATGATGGGGGCGGAGGAGCACCGAGTGTTGTTGGCCAAGCTGGGATGCCATCTCCTGCCCCGCGTCCACGAGGCCCCAAGCTCAAGTTCACACCGGAGGATGACCAGTTGCTTATCGACCTCAAGGAGAACAAGAACCTGACCTGGAAGCAAATTGCAGATTTCTTTCCGGGGCGTTCTTCAGGTACACTTCAAGTGCGGTATTGTACCAAGCTGAAGGCGAAGACGACAAATTGGACCGAAGAAACAGTATGACAACTCCTTTCCATCCCCCCCCCCTTCTACACATGTTCCCATGGACTTTTGACCCTAGGTCCGGAAACGGTCGTCTAGGATACACTTATTCTCAGTTGTAAAGGTTAATGAAACTAGCTAACATGGTTACTATAGGACCAGAAACTTCGCGCAGCGCTCCAGGACTACGAGAACGAAAAGTGGCGGATCGTGGCCAATAAAGTCGGCACTGGATTCACCCCGGCGGCGTGTCGAGAACGAGCAGAGCAGCTGCTGGTGGAAGACTCTACAGTTCTGTCACAATCCCTATCACCAGTTTCCATGCCAGTTGCCGTATCAGCTGCCGAATCTGGAGATGTGATATATCCTGGACAGCTGCAATAATGGGGAGAAACGACAAACACTCAATCAGCCACGGAACCAACACCAAACACGCGAATCCGCCAACTACCCGAGGGGCAAATGCCTATCAGAACCCCATTCCTTGAACACGACACTCTTTCACACCGAAATTTCAACTCTATAACCGAATTTGCACTTGATATTGCTTTCCTGGGCAATAACTCATCACTACTACTTCAAACGGAACCCCTTCCCAAAATGCGCGACAGCCGGGGTACGTGGATAATTTGATCCAGAACGAAAACCCCCCACCCCTTTTCACACGACTTGAACCCCTTCCTCTGTATGATTCTCTTCGTTTGCATTATTTTCAGGTCGTATCATTGCGTTTCTTTTCGAGATTCTGACCTCTTTACACTCCTTTTATCCCTAATCGTCGATAGCCTCATCGGCCTGCTCACCCCTTTCATTACCTTTCTTTTTTCATATTCTTCTTCATATTTATTCCCCTTCAGCTTTAGAAATTGTCCTGTATTTTTATTTTGGATGTTCACCGCTACACGTCTACGATCTCCTATGTTGCTTTACGAATTATAGATTTGGGAACCCCGGAAAAGGAGAGAGAACTACACGTACTTAATGCTCCCCATCCTTCAGCCAGGGGAAACCGTCCAATCGCTTGGAATATTTGTGGCTGATTACACTTTATTATTCTTTGGGCTTTTATTTTTCATTTTCTTTTATTTTTTATATTCCTTCTGTCTCCCCCTTTCTTTACCTACTTTCGGGACTGGCACAACCCAGACCGACTCATACTTGGAGACACTTTATTTGGTGGATGGGCGTACTAAGATTGGTGCACTATGGATGTTGATGGTCAATGGAGACCATGCTTTTTTGTTGTTGATGTTTGGATAAGGAGAAGCAGAAAAGGGAGGTGGCTGGGAGACGACGAGGCAGCGGCAGGGAGAGCGGAGGGAAGTAGGACACCTGGGAGGGATAGGTGTCGGGGGCGTTTCTGAGGATAGGTACCGTCGAATGCAGGTAACCTTGACAGAAACGGCGCTAGGTCATGGAGGAAGAGGATCTGCTGGATCGTCGCCGGAAATCACGCCATGAGTCTCCTCTTGGAGTTTCACAACCGCGACACGCCCTATAGCGAAATATGAATCCTTCTTTCCTCATAGTACGGTGCTCTATAGTTGACGATGGAGTCATCTTGTGTCACTTGGAGCCTAGTCTCTTGAGCGCTTTGTCCAAACCTGAAGAGCGCGTCTCACATGTGGGACACATGGGACACACGCGTGCTGGCTTCCTGACCGCTGCCCAGGCTCCAAAACCATCCAACGTAACATTCTCTCCACATCTCTCTCACTCAAGCGCGTGGAAGAAAGAGACCCCCCGCCTTAGCACACCCAACCTGAGCTTACGGCCTTACGGCGACTGACTTCGTCTCGCCCCTTGTGCACCCGCGTGCGCGCTGGCTCTTCCAAACCCGCCAGCCACCACCCATGGCCCATATAAGAGCCACGGACGGCGATGATATAGGGATGGGGCGGGACCTTGCCACGTAGCCCGCGGGCCGACTGCCACCGCTGCCGAGTGGTGGGAAGTTTGACGGTCGAAGCCCTGCTCCCGAGCGGATGGAACCGATGAAACGAGTGAGGTTTTTCGTTAGGCCCGGTTGACTGTTTCTCAGCTGGGACATTCTCCGGGTTGATAGTATGCTGTTTTAAGAGGAGAGAGAGCTCATTTCCAGCCTTGGCTTGTTTCCTTGGGCTGCCGGCCGTCTAGTTTGTGGCGACTTTGACGGTAGACTTAGATTAACCTTACAAAGGGTGAGATATAGGGCACGCTGCTGACAAAAGTACCTCGATTGAGTCTTGCTTCTAGACATAACGCCTGTCAGCTGGTTGGTTGGTAGTCATGGCGTCCCCGCACTCGTTGCTGGCCATCACATTGTAGGCGCATGCGAGGTTTTGTGTGCCAAGGGTGATGGTGGTGGTGGTGGTGGTGGTTGGCGGCCGCGTCCAGAACGTTCGAGAGGGCGGTAAGCGAGCAGAGATGAAGAACATGGGAAGAGAAAAAAAGAAAAACAACAACAAAAACACAATATTCCCTGGAACCGGTTGCTGCGGTGAGCGAGCGAGAGAGTGTTTCATAGTGACGTGGTTTGCGGCGAGTTCGCGTGAGGAGGAAGTGAATGGCTGAAACTTGGCACGCCTTGCCGATGGAAAAGGTCATAGGCACGCGATAGAGACAGGGCGGGAGGTCGTCTCGGCTGGGTGGGTGATGCAAGATGCGTATCATGACCTTGTCCCTGCGAGGCGGGATCTGTCGACCATGTGCCGTGGGTTGGCCGCGGATGTCGAGTCATCTCTCCCGTTGTCATTCGAAACATGAAAGGCTGGGGGGGAGAGAGGAGGGGTGGGATCCGCTTGGGGAAACAACTCCAAGGACCGGGAGGAGGGAGATTTCGTTTCAAACATCTCGTGGGAAATCTCCGAGCTGCATTCGCTAAGCGAGGGTCGGGCTGGTTGTTGCTCCAGGTGCCCCCGATCTGTCAGAACCAAGCTTCAATCTGGATCGGGGTGCCTCTTCCTCCATGGTGGACCCCTTCCCCCCAGTTTGCCTCTGTTGTCCTGGGACGAGGATCGGTGAACGAATTCGTGAGAGGCCTCGGCTTCGTCATGGCTTTGTCACTCTCACGAGGCTTTACATCCTAGGGCTATAGTGGCAAGGCTCGAGGTAGCATCGTCTGGTGTGGCCAAGGGCGGGTTGGGTCGAGTCCAGGAAGTGATGCAGTACGACGCTGCTCTCGGAACGTGTCCAGGACTTCTGCCCCACGGCAAGAAGCCCCGGGAAAAAGAGTAAAGCTGGTTGGTAGAGCGCTTGGTTGCGGTGGCTAGCGTGTTCATAGTCACCTGTCTTATGGGCCTATATCTGGAGTCTGTTAAGAACTTGCCTCCCCGGCATCGTGATATCGAGGGAAACAAAACGAAACTGAACACGCCATCCAAGGGGAAACGCCAAGAATGCCATTTGCGGACTTTGAGACTCGGCGCATAGGACGTAATTCCTAATGCGGATAGCAATCCTCATAGTTCTCGTCTGCGATGTTCTGCTGTGTGGTTGCCATCCAGGGATCCGGAGGAGGTCAAAGCCCCTGCAACCTGGCCAGGCTACGGGAGACTATGGTCAATGCTCATAACGTTGTGGAGGAGACACTTGATCGCAGCCGATGATAGGACGCACGCCGAGATTCCACTGCTTTGCTCTTCAGGCACCGGCGCTGGAGCCATCGAAGCAACGCATGAGTTGATCCACGTCCAGGGTCCTGCCCGTTTCTACTAAGTCAACCATTGTACGATGGCCTGTGACATCCAAGCTTTCGTCAAGGAAGGCGGCGGTCTCGACTATCCAGCCGTTGAAGTCCCTGATCTCGGTTGATCTACCGGCACGCACATCTTGGAGCATGGAGCTAGTATTTTCGCTAACCTTGTGGCCGACGCGATAGAGCATTTCCTTCAGACGCGGCTGAGAGAACCTGTCGTGCAATATTCGTCCATTGTCGCTTTGGCTCGTGGGTTCCGTTATGATTTCCTTGCTGCTTTCATGACTGACAAGAAGCTGAAGGACTCGGCTGGCCTCGCTCAGGAGTTGGTCCATGATTTTCGCAACGACACCATCCGGCTTCTCGAACAATGCGCCATTCTTGCATCTCAAGATAGCTGTCAGAGGATTGATGACTGCGTTGACGACCAGCTTTTCTAGCTGCAGTATCCAGAGTTCCTCCCTCGTTGTCCGTCTTGCACTCAGGTAAGGCGCCTCAATGATTTGTTTCGTTAGATAAGTGGTCGATTGGATGGTCGTTTCATTGGGGAGTACTGATCCAATGACAACATCCGCCTGGGAAGCGTGAAGGCTCCTGAACTGGCCTTGAGAGGTGACACCGTGGGTCGTTACGCACGCTAGAAAGTTCGGTGCATTGTCGCACGAGTAACGATGGGAAGCATACGCATTTCCATGAGGCGGCCACAACTTCGACACGCCATTCTGAGCCAAGACGACAGTGCTGTTTCGGCCTAGATACCCTCTGACCCGGTCAACTTGAGGAAGTGAAGCTGTGGTCTTTGTCGAAATGATCAAGTTTCGAAGCTTTGCGCCATCATTGACCTCGCGGATTGGACCATAGTCTGGTTCGGTTTCTGTCCACCACTCGATGTCGAAGTTCTTGTTCTTCTCGAGTGTGCCGTTACGCGTGATCTCGATGCCTTCCCCATCCGCCCACTGCGTTAGGAGCTCCTTTCTGTGAACAACGAGGGTTACCGGGGGACTCTCAGGGGCCTGTTGCAAGCAACTTGCGAAAAGTCGGCCGAGATTACCGACGCCCAGGATGTAGATGCGCCGATCTGAGTCATCGCCAATCCTAGGAACCGCAACTTCTCTGCCGGGAGTGGCAGATCCGTACCGAGGTGCGATATTTGATGGATTCCAGGCAAATAGAGTAGGGAAAGGTGAACAGTCATTGAAGATTGACTCGAGCCATGAAGGGCGCTGGGAATACATCCTTCTGGGGGTTCGAGGGAGGAGCGAATGATGATGCAATCGGAGGGTGGTGATGCTGATGCTAGGACTACTAGTGCATGAACCCGATCGAAGGAAAATCATGCTAGGCGAGACATAAACAGGGCGTTTGTGTGTCTGATGACGAGTATCGAGGATACTACAGCTGAGGATTCCGATGTTTGCTCCAAGGTCTCCAAGGTCTCCAAGGTCTGTCTCCAATGAGGATGGTTCCAGGATAGGATTTGGAGCCAAAACCTCGCGGGCAACGGGATTGCGTTAGCTGAGACGTGAAGATCCGGGGAAGTGTCTCGATTGGTATCGCCTTATGCGGCAATTGGAGTGAAGGCTAGATGTGGGATGATGGATAGTTTTGGAGGGTATCCGCACTGAGGTTGAAGTAGAGTCGAGGCTGGTGATGTCGGGGTTATGCTGGGGCTGTGGAGTTGAGCAACCTTGGTACTATGGTTGACTATAGCGATATCTATTGAACCCGAATTAAGTGTATTGTTCTATTTGACTCTATTTAATTAATTTTTCCCCTCTTTTGGGATAATGCTTTATGCTATTCCTAATTAAGATATACTCTATTACATAATCTTCCCTTTTCTAGTTTCAAGGCTCATTTATGCTAAATATATTACGGATTACCCTATATACTCTTATATATATATAACCACTCCGGTTTAATATATCCCCCTAGATTAATAGCCTTTAATAGTCTAAATAATATCTCTAGTCCTTTTAATTATATTCTATATCTTATGAATTATCTTCCTTATAGTCTTTTCTTATTTATAGAGCCTTTATAGCCCTTTATGCTATAAATTATTATTTAATAATGGTAAATAAAAGGAGAGGTTATACACTAAAAGAGGGAGTGTTTATTTAAATAAATAGAGCTCCTTTTCCTTTTTAGCCTATTATAAATCATGAATAATAATAATTCATTCCTTTTAGCATTTATAATTTATTATTAAGGCCTATAGATAAATATAACCTTTTATTTTAAGTTAATCTCTTTTATTTCCTTTTTTTTATTATTATTATTAACTTTAATATATAAGCCCTTAAATTAACTTAAGCTACTTCTTAATAAGCTTACTTTATGCCTTTTAAGTTACCTTTTATTAATTAGCTTATGCAATAAAATAACTTCCTTACTCCCACTATTAATAAAATATTATAAGTTATTCTATTACTTGAGTTTTAGTATAGGGACTTTGAGTTAGCTAATATAGATATTTAGTATACTTAGTAATAGCGAGAGTTCCCTTTTCCCTCCCCCTTCTAAGATTAAGTAAATTATTTAAGCTTTAAATCTATAAAATGAAATGCTAACTTTCTTATTATAGATCTACTATTAATATTACCGGTGCCCCTATACCTTTAACTTATATGGCTTGTTATTATATGGCTTATGCCATATAAGTTACCGCTATTATTGCCACTAATACTATTATATAAGTTAAACCTTATTTTTATATTTTAAAGCTCGCTTTGATTTTTTATATAATTAGAATGAAAAATATAATATTTTATATCTTCTATATCTTAATAATACTCTGGCTAGCTAGAGTATTAGCGAGTATTAGGCTATATTAGGCGCCCGCCACTATAAGTAATATAATCCTAATGGCTTATGCCATTAGATATAAGTATACTCCTTTCTTAATTTTACGATTTATTTTACTAATTTAAATCTTATAATTTTACTACCGCCTTTCCCATAGCGTTGTTTTTCTTAGATTATGTCTAGTAGAGTAATACCACTTTGATTAAGATAATTATAAGTATAATCTATAATTTATTTTAATTATTTTAAGCTTATTATTAATTTCTAATTTATAGAAAAAGAATAAGTGCCATATTATAATAAAGGTTATTTTATAGGGGATTATAGCCAGGGATTTTCCTTTTATTAGTAACCCTTATTTTACTTAGGCGAGGGTGGTTTTTTTTATTTATGCCTTGTTTGGTTGTTTTGCTCTTTATTAATATAAGAAGGCCTTTGGGCATTTAGTTAAATTTTAAGTGTTTTTTTTTTTTTTTTCTCGCCGCTTTTCTATTTCTTAGCCTTACTATGCCCTTTTAACTTCTAAGCTTTAAAATATAGATCTAAGCCTCATTTACTAAAGCTATAACTTATTTATAATCTCTTTAATTAATCTTTCCTTAAGGACTTTATTATGGCATTCCGTGATATATTCTTAGATATTAATAAGTTTATATTACTTATAATTCTCCCTTTACCTATTGCCTTATAATGCCTTTATTAGGCTATTTATAATAAGCTTTAAGCTTTCTTTATAATTTAAGGAGATTATTTTATTTTAGATATACTCTTATAATTAATAGTTATATATGTTTATATATTTTAATTTTATTTTTAACTTCCTTTAAGGATTTTATAATAGCCAGATTATTTATTTATTATTAAAAAAGAGATATAAATTAGTATTTTATAGCTTAAGTCCTAGGCTTTATAATAGCCTTTATTAGAATAGCCTTTCCTTTATTACTTAAGAAAGTCTAAATAACTCTACCTTTATTATAAATATTATTATTATATCTTATTTATTAGCTTATTATTTAACTAGGCTTTTAAAGATTAATATTATAAAACCCTATAAGCTTTTCCGGTTAATTATGTTATTTGTAAATAAGGTATTGTTATAAACTATAAAGCCTTCTCTAGGTTTGAACTTTAAAATATAGAAATGCGTTATATAAAGGTAATATAAGACTTGATTAATTACTTAGACTTGCTTTTCTTTAGGATTATTTATGAATTAAGCTAATTGGGAGATAATAAATGTAATATTTAGTCTTATAATAATACTTATAAAGAGGATTAAATTAATTATTTTTTTATATTAATTAATAGTAATCTTAGTCGCTATTCTTTTATTTAGAATAAGTTTCTCTTTTATTATTAGAGAGCTATTTGGGGTATTTATAGTTTATAATTTGTATATCTTCTTAAGATATATAGTTTATAAGACCTAAATATATTTTAAATTATAATCCCTAATAATTTCCATTTTAAGGAACTATTAAAGCTCATAGCCTCTAGTTAATTTATATTTCTTTTTTAAAGATTTAATAATTTAAAATGCCTTATTTTTATTTTCTTTTTTAAATATAATAATTATATTATTTATATAAAAGAAAATAAAGACTTTATCTTTTTAATAATAATATAGCTTATTTAATATTTCTTTATATCCTAAGTTTTAAAGTATATTTTTAAGCTTTATTTATTATAAAAGTGGTATAACTTATAGTTTATAAAGTGCTTTATATAAGAGTAATACTTATTCTCTTTTATTGCCTCTCTTAAAGCTAGGGGGTAATTTTATAAATATATTACTTTATAGCCTTATATTAATAAATATATTTATAGCATTAAATTATAGTAATTTGAGATTAAATTTTATTATAATTACTAGTATTATATGGAATGATTTTCTAGCTAGGGTTATAATATAGGTATCTTTAACGCTTAACTTTTATTATTAATCTCCTCAAATAATAAGTCTTGCCTTATATTTCTATAGATACCTATACTTATTAAACTTATAGGTAAATACCTATATATAGTTTAGTATTTATAAGCTATGGATCTATGGATTATACCTTATAATCTTTATTTATAATGACATTTGATAATAGCTCTCTAAGTGATCTCTTTATACTTATTTAAACTTTTTCTTAAATTTATAATTCTTTAGACTATTATGGGAACTTAAAGCCGGAGGTAGATTTTTCCTATAGTATGCTTATTTATTGGGTTTAAGGTATATTTAAGTTATTTATATCTTATACTTAGGCTTAAGCCTGCCCCTAATATATCTATTTCTTATTGCCTTTAAAATTATCTTATTTTCCTTTTTTATTATAGGTATTGCTAATATCCCTGTATAGAATGCTTAGTTTAGGGTAAGTAAATTATCTTTTAACTTTCTTACTTTATTCTAACTTTGGCTTATTTATAATTCTAATTGCATAAGAAAGTTTAAGAATGGGCTTTCTAGTGATATTAGGAGAAGTTTAAATCTTACTTAAGTATACTTTAAGTTATTAATTTATTTATCTTTTATTAACTTTGCCTTAATAGTTAGTAAGTCTTTAATAAGACTTTTAAGGCTTAATTCTAGCATTTTCTACTTATTAGGGCTTTGTATAGGGTTTATGACCTAATTAACCTATTAGGTATTTAAAAGAGCTTGTAAATATTGCTAGATCTCTTTTAAGGTCTATTCTCTAATGATTTCTCTTATTTATATTTTATTAATATTAAAGAACTCTTATTTATTAAATATTATATCTTAAGTAATATAAATCTTATTAATTATAGGATTCCATACTTGAAAAATATTCTAAGAGTTATATCTAATTAGGAAACCTATCTAGGCCTTTAGGTTTATTCTTAAGAGAAGCCTTTTATTTTTCTATTATGCTAAATTTATAAGGATAAAGGTTTTGGAGCCAATCGCTCTAATATACCTAATCCATAGCTAGTTTTACTCTTATATATATGGAATACTTAAAAAGAAGCTCTTATATAGCGTTTTCCAATATAATCGTTATTTAGGAGTTCAATTAAGTAGGTAGATTGCCATTCTTATTATCTTTGGCTAAAGTTATATGGGGAGATTATTATTAATAATTAATAGTTTTACTTTCTCCTTTACCACCCCCCTAAAGCGCTCTCTAGAGCTATTTTATTACTAAGTGCGAGGTATATTCTTATCTATTTTAATTCCCCTTTTAGTAAGCTATTTATAAATCGAATTGGCCTTTTATAACTTATTATCTATTTTAATAATTTAAAGCTTAATATTATATATTATATTAAGTATTTATATAAAGTGCTTTAATATTGTAAATAGGCTCTTTTCTTAATAGTTAATAAAATAATAATCCTAATAAAGGCCTAACTCTTAGTTTATGAGAATTCTATATAATTTATAGCTATTTATCTCTTCTGGATAATTATGGAAGTTAAGAGAGACTCTCTCCCTAGGTTTTAAGGCTTATTCCCTTAGTTTACGGTGCTTTTAGCGCTTTATTTTTACTTGTCTATAAATGTTATATTTAATCGTAATTAGGCCTTTAATTTTAACTCTAAAAGTATGGTTTATTAGATACTTTAGGCTCCTTAGTCCTGGATATCTTAGATGGCAATGTTATATAATTGCTTAAGCTCGATTAGGCTTTTTTATAGTCTAGAAGTTATATTTAAGGTGCCTTATAGGGAATATAATACATTTTATTAATTTGGGGATATATTTTAATATATATTAATCGTATTCTTATTACAATTTATATAGCCCCTAACCATTTAGGTGTCTGATAATATCCTTATTATCTTATTAGTCCCACTAGTATTTAAGTTATCTTAGTTAATATAGGGATATAAGGTTTATTCCTATCTTTAGATAATATATAATATATTTTAAAGTGAGGATTCGTAATTTATCCTATAGGTTTTATATCTTAATATTTATATCTTTATATTTAAGGATTAATAGTTACTTTAAGCTAGTAAATATGCCCTTTTTATATTAGGCGCTTTTTAATAAGTTAAATCTTTTTATTTTATTAAAGATATAAATAATTATCCCTAAGTCTAAGATCAATAAGTTATGTAATGGGTATTTGCCACTTAAAGCTAAGAATATAACTACTTTCTTTAAGATATAATGTCCTAAACCGGATAATTAGCTTAACCTTTTTAATAAGTCTTTGCCCTAGCTTTATAGCCTCTTATAAAGTTCTTGAATTTCTTTCCCTTACTTAAGATATTATTCCTATAGGTCCCATTATTATTGGCTTAGGTTATAGTTCTTTAGGGCATTCTCTAGAAATATTACCTAATATAAGGAGGAATTTAGGTATTTGTATTTCCTTTCATATAATATGTATTGCTTTAGTGTTTCTCGAGATTAATATGGGCGTTTTATAGAGTCCTCTTTTAATTCCCGCGTGAATAAGCGTCTTATGGAGTCCTCTCTTAATTTCTAGGTGGATAAGTGGCTTTGCTTTTTATTTTAAGAGGATAAGTCTTAAAAGGCTAGTTTAAAGCTCCCTTTTATTATTTACTTAATCTTTAACTTATTGCTTTTCCCTTTCCCTTTTTAAATCTTTTATTAGAATTATATAAAGAAGTTTAATGATAGGTAGATACCCTTCTTAATCTTCTCTTTATTTTAACCTTATTTAATCTAAATAAAGACCTTAAAATAATAATCTAAGGCTTCTTTTAGGTCGTCGAACTAGGTATTTAAGTATTACGCTTCTATTACTTTCCTAAGCTTTATAATTTATATTACCTTCTTTTAGTTAATAATCCACTTTTTCTAATTTATTTTATTATTTAAAGCTACCTTTAGTACCTTAAAGTACTCTTTTCGCGCTTATTTTCTTTATAGGTTATTATTTATATTATAGGCCACTTTTAGGTTAAAGAAGAAGCTTATAATATTGTTATACTTGGTTGATTTATTTATAGCCAGTGAGTATATCTCAATATAATATAGGTTAACCTTTTTAATTATCTAGCTAAGTATATTATAGATATTATTTACCTATTTATTATATTATTTAAGGTCGCTTTAATATATTACTAGCTTTACCTTATATGCCTCTTAGTCCTTTAGAATTATTTTAATAAATAAGGTTATGGCATATTTACCTTAAATAGCCCTTATAATTATATTATGGGTTTTAATATCTATTTTTATAAAATAGTCGCTTATTTTAGGTCTCCTTAGTTCTTTCTTATATAAGGTATTAAACTCGCTTAGGTTATCAAGTTAACTAAGCTTATATATTCATTTCGCGGTTATTTTTATAATATAAGATTATTTAAAGGAATCCTAGTCACTAGGTTTATTTAAAAGATAGGTCTTTATATTTATAGTGGAGGATATATTATTACTATTAAGATATTAATATTAAGATTGGTTTTATTAATTTAATATTTATTTTAATAGTTATAATTACCTTAAAGAAATATAACTTTAAGACTTTTAATTATTAAACCTAAATTAAATATATTATTTTATTTAATTTTATTTAATTAATTCTTTCTCTTTTTTAGGATAATGCTTTATATTATTTTTAATTAAGATATATTTTATTATATAACCTTCCCTTTTCTAGTTTTAAGGCTTATTTGCGCTAAATATATTATAGACTGCCTTATATACTCTTATATATATATGACCGCTCCGGTTTAATAATATCCGTCTAAAATCGATTTTTTAATTTTGGAAAATTGGTTTTTTTATTTAGGCACCCCCCCCTTATATTAATAGGACTTAATATTATAATAGGGGGGGATTAAAGATAATTATATATATATAATAAATAAGAAATAGTAATATATTAAGGTTTAATTTAGGATAAGGTATTTTCTATATATATTAAATATAATTATATTATAAAACTTAAATAAAGATATATTTAATTATATATAGCCTTATTTTAATCTATCTAAGCTTATATAAATATATATATAATTAATTTTATATAAAATAGCCTAATTTTATATATAAGGACCTACTATTATATTTAAGGTATAACTTCTTATAAGATATCCCTTAATAGATATAAAGCTATAAAGATTATATTAAAATAATTAAAATAATAAACCTTTTTCCTTTATCCTTTATAATTATAAGTAATTATATTTATTTATAAATAGATTATTTTTATATTATATTAAAGGTATAATATTTTAATTAATTACTCTGCCTTTATTATATAATATTATTTTTATTATTAATCTCCTTTTCCCTTTAAAATAATAAAATTATTATAATTAATCTTATTAAAAATAACTCCTTTATTATTAAATTTAATCTTTTTTCTTTTTTATAATATTAATTAATCTTTACCTTAAGTATCCCTATTTATATATATATATAATTATTTTAATAGATATTAATAATTAAAAATTAATATTATAAGATCTTAGCTTAAGTGATATAAAAGAATATAATACCTAATTTATTATTTATATTATTAATTATATTATTTATAATAAAATATATAATTAAAAGGTATAGGGGGCTTTATTTAAAATAATATTTAAAGGGTTATCTAAAGTTAATTAATAAAATTATTAAAATCCCCTTTAAGATATTAAAGAAGATATTTATAAATTATAATAATCTTATTAAAGTGATTTTTCTTTTAATATTAAGAAGTAATAAGGTTTAGGCTTAAGAATAGGAGATTATTATATTAATAACTTTTATTTAATTAAATAATATTTTTTACTTTTTATTATATATTTATTAGATTATATCTTTTTTAATATTTTTAAAGGATATAAATATAAAGATTATAAGCCCCTTTAAATTCTCTTTAATATTCTTATATATATTTAGTAATAAGGAGAAGGGTAAGGCTAATTTATTATAATTAATTAGAACCTTTAATATTAAAAAGGGGAAGAAAATAATATATATATATAAGTAAAAGGCTTTTATATTATTTATATTAAAAAAAAAAAAGGTAAAAAAAAAAAAGTCTTAAATAAAAATTAAAAAGATAAAGAAAAAATAAATTATTAAGATTAAAATATAATTAAAATAATTATTTTTTAAATAAATTAAAGATAATTAAGAGCTTCTTAAGTAAATTAAAGATAATTAGGAGATAGGTATTATAAATAAAGATAAGCTTAATACCTTATTTATAAATAATAAATATTTATTATTATTTAAAGATAATCTCTTTAAAGATTAAAAGGAAATAAATATTTAAAAAGCTTTAAAGAAAGGTATAATGCCTTTTATAATAACTATATAAAATATAAAAAGATTATAATTAAAAGGTAATAAAAAGATTATATTTAATTAGATTA
>JABFFI010000479.1:2501-50254 GCA_013623725.1 Fusarium robinianum | reverse complement strand
CGCCATTTCTAGACTCGTCCATGACGTCGTTTTGTCCGGGCACATGGTGGGCTCCAGCGGCGTCAGTGCCCACAGCGCCACGTGAAGCCCTGTGCCCCCTTCACCCGACCCCCGGGCCCCCCCCCTCGACCCCTGTTTAGCGGGTGTCGTCAGTGATCTAGCGGCCTTTCAGTGGTTCCTATTCAGCGGCTGTTTCAGCGGGGGGTTCACCTAAGCTGCCCGGACTGACTGACTGCCCTTGGGACATGCTGCACGCATCTCTTAGACGTCTCTGCCGGGACGGCCTATCTGGCTCGCGCCTTCCCTTGTCGCCATGCGCTTTGCCTTAGCTCCTGCCCCATGCCTGCCCGCATAATCTGAACCTAGAGGGGGGAGGGGGGCACCTTCCCATTCGGCTGACCCTTTTTCACAGGGGGAAGGAACAAGCCAGGAGAGGGCAAAACAACAATAGTAGTTGTGACTTTCTCTTAC
The DNA here is from genome assembly GCA_013623725.1 of Fusarium robinianum. Taxonomy (NCBI): domain Eukaryota; kingdom Fungi; phylum Ascomycota; class Sordariomycetes; order Hypocreales; family Nectriaceae; genus Fusarium; species Fusarium robinianum. Next base: position 49,783 of record JABFFI010000479.1, on the reverse strand, counting down.
TCCCGTGCCCTTTTCTCTTTTTTCTTCTTCTTCCTTTCCCTTTCCTTTTTCCCTTCTCGCACTACGACTCCGTACCCCGTCGCTCAATGGGCGAGCGCTAAGAACTTGGGCTATCCTCCGGTCCCTATTGTGAGGATGCCGTAATGCCCTCGGTGCCCAACCCTCTTACAGTCGTCGTCGCCGTCGCCGTTGTCTTTGGAGCGAGAGTCCGTTGTCGCACTTGAGGCTCGACAAGTCCCCCCCCGTCCGCCGTCTTCGTCGCTCGCCCATCTCCGTCCGTCTTGGTCCTCCGTTGCCGTCATCGCCTCGTCTCGTCTCTCGCCCTCTTAAACTATGCGATAAGGAAGTTCCTCTTTTTAAACCTAAACATCGACTTCCTCTTCCTTCGACGTGCTCGTGCGTCAGTTCCTCCTTCAACCAACAAGACAACAACAAACCATCAACACGGAGGCCTCGTCGTCGCGCTGTCTCAGCCCTTCCCGTCGTCGCCCTCCTCGTTGCTCGTCCTCCAACAACGCGCCCGCACCCCCGAAATTGATCTCCCACGCCCTTCTAAATCCGCCCTTGTTTCCCTCCCACCCATCGCGAAACTTTGCGCCGGCCCTCTTTACTTTTTCCGTCTCTTGTTTTTCCCCGTCAACTTCCTTTTTTTGCTTCTTTTCTCACCCCTCTCTTCTTCACTTCCTCTTCTTTTTCGTCCTTAGGTTCAGCTTCTGTTTTTTTTCTTAATTCTTTCCCCTCTTCGGTTTCCCTTCGTCGTCTTCGACGTAGGGGTCTTGGAAAGAGCGCCATCATGTCGTCTCTCGAGGCCAAGATCGTCGTTCTCGGCGCCCAGGGCGTCGGAAAGACGTCGCTCGTCATGCGCTATTGCAAAGGCGCCTTCAATCCGGCTGAGATCACTTCGACCGTCGGCGCGAGCTTCCTCACGAAACGGGTCGTTGATTCCGACTCGGATACCGTCGTGCGCCTTCAGATCTGGGATACAGGTTCGTCACCTTCCTCATCTCTCTTCTCCAGTAACTTCTGTCTACGCCTTCGCCGCATGGACATACCTTTTCGCTCTCGCACTCGCTTAGCAGAGCTCTTCGTTATGAATTGACTGAATGACTCACTTACTGACCTCAATCACATGTAGCTGGCCAAGAACGATTTCGATCCATCTCCCGCCTATACTACCGTGGTGCCAACGCCTGTATCCTCTGCTATAGCATCACTGATGCTCAGTCCTTTGAGGATATGGGAGTCTGGCTTACAGAGCTCCGCCGAAACCTTCCCCACGACGTTGTCCTCCACGTAGTTGGCACCAAGGCCGACATTGTTGCCCGTGAGCCTTCGACCCGCCAAGTTCCCTTCGAGCGCTGTATCGCCTATGTCGCCGAGAACCTCGCACCTGGGATGGGTAGTACGCCGCCGCCGACCGCGAACCCGTACCACGCTCCGACGTCCATGACTGGCCTACCCCCGAACTCGCCCCCGGGTGTCGAACCCCGTAGCCCCAGCTCGAAACGCAGCTCTGGTTTCTGGGCCCAGGAAGTTGGATGGGATGCATGTCACGAGATCAGCGCAGAGACTGGTGAAGGTGTGGAGGAGGTTTTTCGGGTTGTCACGCGGAAGCTCGTCGAGCAGAACCGAAAGATGCAGCAGGCTCTTCTGATGGCCACTGCTATCCCCGGCACCCCGGGCTACGAAACTGGCATGGATGGTGGTTATTTCGAGGGCTCCAATGCGCGTGGTAGTTTCCGCGTTGGCCGCGATCGTCGCAGTTGGCTCTTCTCGCCTGGCTTCTCCCCTGCCGTCACCGTCGACCAAGCGGGTTCACAGGAGCAAGCACACAACGATGGTCGGCACCATAAGGAGCGGCGAAAGTGTTGTTGAGTTGGGTAACAAATCATTTAACCCACCCGACGGCGATTGGAGGTGCACATTGTGTCTCACGGGGATAGAAGTGGCATGATGGGAGTCTTGCATGAGTCGATGGAGCAATGTGTGTGATACCCGGTGGTTTGGTTCTGGCTTTTGGGCTCGCAGGTTGGGTTGCGCGTTGGAACTTAGGGTTCCTCAACTTCGTTCAGGATTGTCCGTTTTCTTTCCCTTCTGTCACGACTCATCGGGCGGTTCCTTTGTCTTGTCCTCTTTTGCTTGTTGCCAGGAGTTGGAGGATATCTGGTTGGTCACGGTTATGAGGTTGGGCTGGTCTTGCATCGCGACATTTTTCAGGGGATATAATATGTGCGAAGGGTCGCAACGGTTTCGGTTGGTCGTTTCCATTCTCTCACGAGATATCCTCCTCGCTTTTCTCTTTTGTTTCTCGGTCTGTGGTATGTCGGTCTTTGTCGGATCTGTCTCCTCTATGTTCTCTTAGGTTTTCTTGTCGCCGTTTGTAGCATTTGGGTACTACCAAGAGCCCTAGTCTCCTGGGAATGCTGTGCCTTGTATTCTGTCCATAGATAAGACTTTTATTTGTTCGCGCAAAGTTTCTACCTATGAATCATTTATGCCTGAATGATCAATGCTTTGTGATATGGTTGTTCTCGTCATAAGAGACGCCAAGGCAAGGTAATGGATGAGACAAACTAGTTATGGGACCTGTGTTTTTGAACAACGTCTGGATCATTGTGGATCATTGGTGACAATTGGCTCAATGGAGGAATGTCATCGCATATGGAGTATCCTAATAACTGAAGCTATATCATTTATCCAGAAGATCCGGATGCTGCACCTTTCTTTACTGCTGATACATCATCAACCGTAGGTGGCGCAGGGATATCCACTCCTAAGACCCGATGTTCCATACCTACATACGCATCGCTGACCACAATGACGTCGAGCTTACGAGCCTGGCCGGCCTCGGCGGGAGGGAGCTTGATGGAAGTCCGAGCCGAGGGCTTACCGCCCGCCTCGAGCTTCTTGCCCGGCGCGGAGGACCAGCCGACACGCTTGACGGCGATGGCCTCGTCGCGCGCGAGGTCGGCGACGACGACGAACCACGATTCGGTCTGGGGCTTGGGGAACTTGGGCGCGTAGATCCGGGCGTCGCGCTCGACGACCGGGTTGAGGCGCCGGAGGTTGACGGTGAGGGAGTGTGCGGTGGCGTCGGGGACGGAGACGGCGATGTTGGGGAGGATGGAGATCGCGCGGGTGAGTCGGTTGTGCTGGCTGACGGGGATGGGGAGTTTCTTGGCCAGTTGGAGGGCCTGGGGCCGGGAGAGGGCGCTGATTTTGGTGAGGGGGGTGTCGTCTTTGATGTTGGTGTCGATGCCGGGGAGGATGGATAGGGGAGGGTCGGTGGGCCAACGGGCGGACTTGATACATTGGAGGAGGGTCATCATCTGGAGACAACTGGAGAGGTAGCCGAGCTCGGTGAGAACATCGATGGAGGCCTGGACGATACGGATGGCTTGGTCGAGGACGCTGGTCTGGTCGCCGACGTAGTCGGTGATGGGGAGCTCGATGCGGGACATGTGCGCCTGGAGGAGCAGGAAGGCCTTGACGTGAGGATCCCACATAGGCAGGCCGAAGGAATGGCCTGGGAAGGGGAGGTTGTTGGACAAGGTGTCGTTGACGAGGTCCTCGTTGTGACGGACAGGAAGCTCGTCGTATTCGGTGGCGCGTGACATCCAGGAGAGGGCGTTGAGGAACGAGGCCTGGGGCTTCGCGTGGCGGACGAGGTGACGGATGGTCTTGTGGGAGAGGTAGTAGTAACTCATGATCTTGCCGAGGGGGGTAGAGTCGACGTCACCGTTGGGGAAGACCTCGACACACTTGGACTCTGCGAGCTCGTCGAGCGACTTGTTGACCATCTCGATCATGAAGTCGTTTGCGAGCTGCTGGGCGGCGACGCTGTTATGTTCCTCGGCCGAGATTGTGAGGCCATAGTATGAGGGGTTCTTGTGCAGTCTCCTGAAGAAGAAGGTCCACGTGAGGTAGTCAAGGGCGTCCTGCTTGGTGATGATAGTCTCAGCCGAGACTTCGGCGCAAAGATGGTTGTCCAAGACGGTGTGGAGGGACGACTCGACGGGGAACCCAGTGTGGAGGAAGTGCTTGTAGAAGTCCTTCTTGGAGTCCTGCGTGAAGATGCGAGCAACTCCTGAGTTGTCGAACTGCGGTCGACCGGCTCGTCCAAGCATCTGCAACACGTCCGTCAAGTCCATGTCCTTGTAAGCCTCGATCTTTGCGTCGTAGAACTGTGTTCCCTTGACAACGACCAGATGAGCGGGAAGGTTGACGCCCCAAGCCAGGGTGCTGGTGGCGATGAGGATCTGGATCTTGTTGTTGAGGAAGAGTTCTTCGGCGAGCTGGCGATCGGATTCGACGAGACCAGCATGATGCAGGCCAATGCCGAAGTTGATCGCCTCCTTCAAAGCATCGTCATTGACCCGTGCCAGGTTGAGCTGCAAGTCGTCCTCATCCATATGGAGGAACCGCCTAGGATTGTCCTCCATACCACAAAAGTTGATGAGATCCTTGGCAGTCAGACGGGTCTGCCGACGGGATGGAACGAAGACGATGACGGGTTTGTCAGGACTGTGGTTCTTCACAGCCAAGAAAGTCGGTCGGTTCATCGACTGCATCAGGGGGCAAAAGCCCCTGACTTCCGGGAACCCATCGATGTAGAGCTCCAGAGGGACAGGTCGGACCGAGTGCTTGAAGTTAAACAAGCCTTCCTTGACACCGAGCCAGTTACCAAGATCGGTCGCGTTGGCGCAGGCTGTTGACATGCCTAGTAGACGAACAGCGTTCTTGGTCGACGACGCAATGTAGTTCATACCTGACACTGTTAGCAAAGGGGTTAACGTATACAACAAACATCAACACTCACGAGAAACAATGATTTCCAGAATCGGACCTCGATCTCCTGCCAACAGGTGAATCTCATCAATGATAACCAGGCTGACCTGTCGCACATATCCTCTTGTCTGCCACGATCGCGAGATACCATCCCACTTCTCGGGCGTCGTGATGATGATATCGGCGTTCTGGATCGTTCGAGTGTCAGGTGTATTGTCACCAGTCAATTCGACAAGCTTCAGACCCAGAGGTCGAGCCAGCCGCACTCCCCAATCCTTGACACGCTCGCGAACGAGGGCCTTCATGGGCGCGATGTAAACCACTTTGGACTTGGGCCGCTCACGGAACGCCCACCACATGGCAAGCTCTGCCGCAACGGTCTTTCCACTGCCTGTCGGCGACCCGAGGAGGACGTTGGCGGCTGTGTGGTAGAGCGTGTGGAAGATCTGTGTCTGCATGGGGTTGAAGTACTCGAAGCGCTTGGCATAGAGCTCTTCCAACGCAGGATTCTTGAGAGCTGAGATTGGCAGCGGCTGAAGGTTCAGCAGGTCTGTGTAGACACTCTCCGTATCTGGCCTGATGAGATGCTGGAATGAAACTGGTGACACCGTCTCTGCTCCCAGCCATCTGTCGGATACACAGCGAACGTAGATCTGCTTGGGCAAGGGATCCGCGAGGGGAATTGTGAAGTTCAGCTCATGCTCATCGTTCAGCTTTCTCCTGTTGAGAATAAAGTACTCATGGTGGTAGATCTGAGACGTTTCCGAGTTCTCGACCCAAATGTAGAACGACTCAGAAGTGCCGTGAATCTGGTCGTGCCATCTGAAGTCGGGAACCACGTAGAGCTTGATCCGCAGGACGTCTCGGTTCAGGGGGGCAATCTCGGCCTCGACATGAACCGTCGGGAAGTTGTTTAAGATCTTCGCGATGGTCTTGCCAGCACTCTGATTGTGGATCAGCCCCCCGATTTCGGCAGGCTCCATGTCCTTCAAATCCTCAATGTTCAGGCCGTCCTTGCTGTCTAGTTGGTTGAGAACCGACTTTGCCAGGTCGAACTGGTGAAGAGGATGTTGGAATGGCCAGATACGCTTCTCGATCGATTTGGCTAGGGTGAGTAGCACAAGGCATTGGTGACCCCATCTTCGGTTGAGAGCAAGCATGAAGAGTGCCCGGCAGATTCGTCCTGATTGTTGCGCAACATAGTTCATATCGTTTGAGAGGGCAAAGTCTTCAGGCTGCGCTCGTGAAATGTAGGACTGGAGAAGAATATTCGTCTTGGTCTGAGGCGTGTCGATACCTCCCGCCACATCGCACGGGATAATCTCCCGTCGCAGGTGAGTTAACTCCTTCTCCTCGCTGTCCCTGGACTGAATGTTGTCAAACTCTCCACTCATGCTGATCATCTTGAGAATGTCGGCCTCGGTGGCCAGTGGCTGCATCATCGCGTTGAACACTTGAATACTGGTGTGAAGAATGTAGTACTGGCTGGCAATTCGGCCAATATCTTTGCTTCGCAGCTCCTCTGTATTTTCGTTGAAGACGATCATCTGGCATTTCTGCAGAGTTCTCGCCGCTTGAATAGCGAGCTGCCGGCGTCTTTGCACGAGAGTAGGGTCGTCTCGAATCTCTGCCCATTCGATGCCGTACGTCATGGGGCTCCGCTGCATACGCACGAAGAGGTACGAGTATCCGATCCATTGAACAGCGTCTGGGATGGACGTCACTGTTCCCAGAGCAATTTCGGCATTCAGGTTGTCTACAAGCTTGGTTGAAAACTTGGATTCAATCGGTTGCTGTTCCGTTACGGCGGTAAGATAATGAGGGAGCTTGTTTTGGGTTGTACAGATCATGCCAATACCGGTGTCTTCAAACTGAGGACGACCAGCACGACCGAAGATCTGCAACACGTCGAGGATTCCAAGATCCACGAACTTACCATCCTGTGCGCTGTAGACCTGAGTTCCTTTGATGACAACCGCGGCAGCAGGCAAGTTGACACCCCATGCGAGGGTGGCCGTACAGCAGAGAACCTTGAGAACGCCCTCACCGAAGAGTCGTTCCATCAGATTTCTATCAGCTCTTGCCATACCGGCGTGGTGAATGCCGATACCCTTGGAGAGAAGCTCTCGGATGTCCTTGGACCTCGAGGACTTCATATCACGAATGGCTTGCTCGTACCCGGGATGCGACGAGGGATCGAATAGGTCAACACAGAACTGCTCGATGGCCTTCTGATGCATCATCCGGGCCGTGACCATGGTGTCTCTCCGCGAGTGGACAAATACCATGACTTGATGGTCCCTCTCGAGCATCTCTTTGACTTTGTCAAAAGCAACCGTATCCAAGTTATCCTTGGACTGCCTGGAACCAGGCTTTCCCTTGACGCCGATGAAGTGCTGTTCTAGGGGAACCGGTCGGAAAGAGGCATCGAAGTAGAACAGGCCCGCGTACTTGTTCACCTTGAGGAAATCGGCCACGTCCACGTAGTTGGGCAGAGTAGCACTAAGACCGACGATGCGGATCAGAGACTGGGTGCTCTCGACCTGTCTCTCGGTTCGCGCAACGAGCGACTCGAGAACGGCACCGCGTTCGTCGTGTAGCATGTGGACCTCATCAATGATAAGGAGACGGACCTTTTGAACAAGCTCCGTGTCTCCAGTTCCCTTTCTTGTCACGACGTCCCACTTCTCAGGGGTTGTAACGATGATTTGGGTCTGGATGATCTCAGACTTGGTCAGCTGCATGTCTCCGGTGTATTCTCGACACTTGATACCGAGCCACGCCAGACGCTTGCCCAACTTCTCCGTGACTTCGGCTGCAAGCGCCTTCATGGGCGCAACGTAGACGATCTTGAAGTCGTCAGCGTTGACTGCAAACTCGGTGGCAGTGGGATCCTCAAAGGGATTGGGGTAGACATTCTGTCCAATCGTTTGAAGGATGGTGAGCATAGCAGCATCCGTTTTACCCTGTCGAATTTAGCTTCTATGCTTTTGCGAGAGGTAAGTTGAATGACTTACAGCACCAGTGGGAGCACAAATCAACATATTCTCGCTGGTCTTGTGGGCGACGGGATACACCAGACTCTGCATACGGTTGAGCGACTTGTAACCCTTGAAAGTCCTGCGACAAAGACCATCGAGCTCCGAGATGGGAACTAGCCTCTGGCCAGGGCCGAGCACACCTTTTCGACCGGCGGGAATAAAGTGCTCCTCGTACTTGTCAAACTGCTTGTGTTCACTGCCCGCGGGGAGACCGTACTTCTTTCCGGCATAGCTGAGAGTGTTGCCGGCGTTGTATGCCTTGTAGACATGGGGATAGACGGGCTCTTTTGAGTGAGCTGGAGCAAGGGAAGCAGATTTATGTGTGAGGTCTTGTCGACGAAGAGCCTCTTCTCTCTGAGCCCTGTTCAAGAGCCGTGGGCCATCTGAGTCCTTCTGGCCCTGGGCGCTGACGGCTGCGACAATCTCGTCCTTGTGGCCCAAGACATCGATGATGAAGTCCAGGTCGTCGAAACCAATGAGGTCAGTAAGGTGCGCCTGTAATTCATCATCGGAGCGTCTCGAGTTGAGGACGCTCATGATCTGGCTTTCAAAGACATCGGAAGAAAGACCATTCTTGGCCGCAATCCCAGAGCATCTTGTTGCAAACCATTCAGCGCCAAAGGGGGCAGCATCGGCAGGTCCATCGATCGCTTCGTCGTCAGCAAAGTCGCTGCTGAAGGCACCATGGTCGTCGTCGGAGATGAAGTCCCAGACGTCCTGTTCAGAATTTCCAGAAGAGTAGCCTTCGAATTCATCGTCGTCTATGTCGCCATCCGTGTGGGTGTTTTCATGAGGGATCTTGAGGTTGGCGATGGCCTCTTGCATGGCGGTAAACTGCTCCCTCCATTGTGCTTCTGCGGCACTGAGCTCGCTTGAGGCCATGTTGGTAAACGCAATCTTGTCCAGTTTTCTTGTATTTGGGGTAGATTCTTTCTGGGGTAGATTATTTTTGTCGAAGAAGCAGAATGAAGGAAGATTGACTTGTGTGTCTTTGTCTGTGATGTGATGTTGTCGCAAAGAACAGATGGTCAATACTTGAAGGGAGTAGAATAAGTGCAACTTGGGAAGGTGTTATCGAGTCATACCGACGGGGCCTAGAACCCCCCACTATTCAGGACCCAGTCACCCTAGGACCAGTCCGTACACCAGCCACAGCCCGCACACCTCCACAGCCTCAAAGGCTGACAATTAGCTGCTTTTAGTGGCCACCGCCTTTGGGGAATTCTGCGGGCGGCCTAATCTACCACCCCGTCAGCCCGTGTCGTGGGGAACATGTGACGGCCTAAATAAAGTCCTGGGAGTTGACGCCGGGGGGGGGTTTGGGTGGGAGCATCTCCCAGACTGGCCTCACCCCAGCACAAACTCAACCTCGACACCTCGCCCTCCCTCTGCGCTCTCTCCGACGACTTGAACCTGCCCCAACGAGCCGTGAAATTGCGATATTCTTACCTAGTCTCCTCTGCAGAAAACCGCCAAGATGAAGCTGCACTACATCGGTGTACGTGATCGTCGTCGTCGTCGTCGTCTGCCCCTCACCGACCGACTCGACATCTCTGGATGCTAACCCTGTCGCCTCCCTATAGATCCTTCGCAACGAGACCCAGCCGGCTCATGAGATCTGCGCCGAGAAGGAGCTCAGCTCTTACTCGCGATTCACTCGTAACAAGTGAGTGCGCTTGCATTCTCGTCGGCGCGATACGACACCCAGAGAGCAAGACTAACCTGGCAACACCACCACTCAGTTATGGCGAGTTCATGACCCTCTTCGCCAAAACCGTCGCCGAGCGCACTCGACCTGGTCAACGACAGGATGTCGAGGAGCAAGGTACATATCCCCCCCTTATATCATCGTTCGCGTAGCTTACAATTCGCGCTCACCAGACTACACTTTCCACGCATACGGCCGCACTGAGGGTGTCTGCGGCATCATCATCTCGGACCACGCATACCCGGCCCTTGTCGCCCATCAGCTCCTTAGCAAGGTCGTCGACGAGTTCCTCACCAAGCACCCGCGCTCTACCTGGGCCACCACCGACACCACGATCCTCATGCCCGAGCTCAAGGAGTACCTCACCAAGTACCAGGACCCTCAGCAGGCCGACAGCATCCTCAAGATCCAGAAGGAACTCGACGAGACCAAGATTGTCCTCCACAAGACCATCGAGAGCGTGCTACAGCGTGGCGAGAAGATTGACGACCTGGTGGCCAAGAGTGACGGCCTGAGTGCCCAGAGCAAGATGTTCTACCGTATGTAACCCCTGATTTCTGCCCTGCAACATCTGGGCTATTCATGGAACCCGTGGCTAACATCCCGCAGAGCAAGCCAAGAAGCAGAACTCTTGCTGTGTTTTGATGTAGTCGGCCTTTTTACTTTTCTCTGGCGTTAGACGTGGCTTTCGTTTCCAGCATACAGGGATGCCCGGTTTCGAGATTGGGTATTTCATGCGGCGCAGATACTTCCAATCGTTTTGCCCACCCATTCATTCGCAACGGGGGGGCCATGTCCGTTACACAGCAGCAGCTTTAGACTTGGGGGAACGGGATAACTCTTCATCGACAACCATTATCGCCGCACCATTTACTTCATGGAGGGTGTGACGCATTGGTAGAAGGAGAAGAAATGAACTAATGATGGGGTGGAAATTGAACTTTTTGATATTGGATATTTTTGTTTTTTTTTCTTAAAAGAGGTGGACGATGGATGATAATGACGAATCGAGTGAACCCTTCCCCCTTTTACCCCCTATCTTGTAGAAGAAAGAGAAGATGAAGAAGAAAAAAGAAAAAAAACAGCACAAAAAAAAAACACACAGCAATAATCATACTCCAAGGGGCTGATTCCGTGCTCCTTTCCTGTCTTTCCCTGAACCCATTCTTTGAAACCCCCTCCGCCTGCTCCTGCGCCGTGCTACATGACCCTTGGTATCCCATTTCTAGCCATCAAGGCTGTTTGCGTTCTGTCTTGGTCTTGAGAGTGCATATAAACAAAGGAAAAGCAAGACATGTTGGAGGGAAGAGTTGCCCTCGGACGTTGTTAGGAGAAAAAAGACTCAAGCCAGTTGAGCTCTCCGCTAGTTGGGGTGTGTTGCTTTTCGTAGGTAGCGTCCGTTTTTGAAGAGAAAAGGTGTTTGACAAAAAAGGGGTATGAGTGTAATTGAGTTATGAGAAGTGAAGGATGAAAAAGTTAGAACCGGGAATTTATGTCGCCAAGAGTATAGGATCGGTGTCAGCCGTGTAAACAATCTGTGAAAGCTATCCCGCCTTTAGGGCCCTTCGAGAATCACCCTCTCGCTCTTGCGGTGCATCTGGTAGGCGTCTGGGGAATGTCGCAAGTTTCTCGGATGTACCACCGTCGGCGTCGCCTTCTTCGTCTCAGCCAGCCTCTCGTTCTTCTCCATGGGAACACATGGTCCAGAGGGGCTGCCGTCCTTCACCCGCCTGAGACTGGGATGGCTCTGCAGGGGATGCAGCATCTTGCGCTGCTGGTGCGAGACGCTGATCTGGCGAGCGATGGAGATTTCGACAGCGGTCCGTAGGGCTGCCTCTGGGTCGATCTCTGCTGGCTTTACGACGCTGATGTTCTCGGGGGAAGCAAATGACGTCGGCGGGGAGAGGCTCTTGGACACTTCGGCGTTGGACGATGTGATGGAGGCTGGGGGCGAGACCATCTCCCACTTGGGCTCGGAGAAGGATGGCTGGAGCTTGTCCTTGATGTGAATTTTCTCTCTGATGTGATTTTCTGCTTCGTCGTCGGTATGTTCAGGAGAGTCGAGGATCAGGCCGGACGATTCAGGGGCAAAAGGGGAGGGTTGTCTCGATCGGGGAGTAGGAGAGGTGGCCGCCGGCGGGGAAGCCTGTCTGGTGGGAGTGAGACTGTTCTTCTCTGGAGACGAGACGGTCAGACGCCTGCTGAACCTAGAGACTAGTTGGGGAGGCTGGTTGCGAGTTGTCGTTTCCGCTCTGTCCCGATGGGGTTCTCTTCCTCTACCGATGGAGCTGGTGTTGGACCTATTGGACATGGCGGACCTGTTGGACTTGGTGGACTTGTTGGATAGCTCCCGACGGGGTAGGGCTTCCTCAAATATCGCCTGCACCGGAGAGTGCATTATGGCGGGCGAGGTGTTGGATCGATATCGAGGAGACAAAGGCGGGTTCGGACTTCCGCTGCCCGGGGCCAGTACGAAGGCCGGAGACCCCTTGGGCTGCGGAGAAGTTGCCCTCCTTGGTCGGCCGAGCTCATCCTGTCCGTCCTGGCCCATATCGTTGCTAATTGATTGTATTTGATCCAGAGTAGCCTGTCGCCGGGCAAGTAGAGACGATGTAGAGTTAGGCGGCTGAAGCACGTTATTGAACATGACACTATATCGCTCCATGGTGATGCTGGGAATTTCGACGTTGAGCAGCGGTCCAGTTGGTAATTGAGGCACCGGGGGTGGAGGAGAAGGGAGAGGCATCGGCGGCGCCTTTTCCGCCTTTCTCAGCCTCCCCTCTCCTCGCAGCGCTCTTAGTGACATCTTGCGACCTAGACCGCCTCCTCCAGATGAATTGGGCTCCTTTGTGAGTTTTGCCGGTTCTCTTGCTGGTTTTACTTCGGCGGGAGGCTTCACTTCTTTCGTAGGCTTTTCTTCTGCTGCGGGCTTCGGCTCTGCGGGCATGGGAACGGGCATGGGAACTGGCATTGCCATCTCCCCTGATTCGACACGTTCCAAGGATGATTCAGTCTGGGATCGGATCACGATGGGCTTGTGTTTTGGCGTCCTCCTCCAGTTTTGATCTGCCTGCCCTGTAGTCTTTGATGATGGCACTCCGGTGGGCAGTGTCGTTGTCGAGACGTTTGGGATATCCGTCATTGCTCGCTGAGGCTCCGGGGGTCGGACTCGTTTTGATTTTGATCGGAAGAGGCCCCATTTCCTGGCCTTTTGTTGCTTCAACTGAGAGTCCTCGAGCGGCTCTGGTATCTCCATAGCTGCGGCCATGGCCGGTCTCCATGTTATCGGGGCGCCGGCTCCGGTTTGTGTAGGGCTGCCCAGCGCCATACCGATGGCGATGACTCCCGTCTCTCCAGTCTCACCCATAGAATCCGGAGTAGCAGTCCGTACCATGGTGACCCGGGTTAGTGATGCGCTCCGCGGGCTAGTGTCGGGAGAAGGTGGGCGGCCGCGGATGGGAACATGATATGCCCTCACGTTGCCCCTTCCCGAGCTCTTGAGGGTTAGGGCTAGGTCATCTCTCGACATTCGCTTGTTGTCATAGGATCGTTTCTCGATGTTGCTGCTCTCTGATCCAGTGCCGGCGCTAGTCCTAGGCCTCTCAGCCGCCGCAGCGGCGGAGACAGTTGCAGCTCTTAATCGCCGAGGCATGTTGGTGTGAAGTTGCTCGCGACCACGACGTGGGGAGGATCGTGGATCGTCGAGAATAAATTGGGCAGACGAGACAGGCGCGGGGGGGGGAGGGGAGAGAGAGGATCGTCTTGGCTTATGAGTATTGTTTAGACCGCCAGTGTTCTCTGAGTGACAGGGTCTGATACAGCAGATGGTTCACCAAAGGGAGTCCAGGGACCGGGGTATCTCGTGAGAGTCGGTGATGAAGAGCAGTCCCCCTCGTCTCACAGGGCACAACCCCCCGCCTTTCTCGGGAGCCTATTGTATGAAGTCGTAGGAGGTGAGCCGGGACTAATGCGGGTAAAGGACCGGCAAGAAGCAGGGACCAAGGGAAGAGAGATGACGATTCCAGGCAAGGATGCGCTGTAATATGCGCCGGGCAATCTTGTCATCGAAGGAGTAGATCCCGGGGGTTTGACCGCAAGACGCGGGAGGTACGGAGTAGAAGGATGTGAATGGACAGAGGATGGAGGTCAGCTTATTACATATCCTCGGCAACTCGTAAAAAAAACGAAATAGGACTTCCCCTTCCAGAGGGTGACATGAAGCATGAAGCAGGAAGCAGGAAGCCGTAAGGAGGCTCACTGACGACGAGGTTCCTAAGCACCCTTCCCCAAACTCCCGTCCTGGATTTCGAGGCGGCCCGCCCTCTGGACGCGGAGAGCGAACGCAACTGCGAACGGACCAGGCGACGACGCTCGTCGCATGTTTGAGGTTGATGGGACGGTTCTTCAGAATTAGATCCCTCATTACGCTGGCGCCAGCGATGGTTGCGCTTGTTCTCGGGAGAGCCAAGCGCCAGGCATGACGATGACCTGGGAACCCTGTCCGTGGTGGGATAGGATACGTGGACCCTGGGCGGGCGCTTCGGATGGGCCAGTTTCGTGTGTCAGAGGGGGACGGGACGTCAACTCTCTGCTGGTTCGTTCGGAGGGAGGGGGGGGGGGTGGGCGACGTGTTACACAGGATGCAGACGCAGTCATCCCTGGAGTTTCAATGCCCGGGTCTTGCAGGTTGATACAGAGGTTCGACACGAAATTGGAGACACGGGAGAGGTTGAACAAGGCTAGAAGCGCCAACGTCGTCGTTGTCGTTGTCGTCGTCGTCAATGTCAACAACAACAAGCTTGTACATACTCACGTCAGCTCGCGTCGGCGCATACGACGGTGACTTGCATGCTGTCTCTTATCAACGGTGACACCGATGGTATCCATGGCCTTAACAGTACCAAGCCAGTCGCCGTGTCGTCAGATACCTACTTCGTACCACGAGCCTCTCTCACTCTCTCACTCTCCCGTTCACACCCTCAGGAACCTTGCTGAGGCTAGGCCCCAGACAGGCCGGGGCCCTTGTCGACTTCGATGTAACGCCGAATCGCATCGTCAATCTCCAGACGTCGCAGCACAGAAAGGGCTGTCAGAAAAGACAACGACCTTGTTTGTTGCTGGCCACCCGACCTACCTTTGGGTCAGGGTTCCCTCTCCCTCTCTCTCTCTCGGTCAACTGGACCGACACGACAACCGGTAGTTTCTCAAGCCACGAAACAACACTCTGTGCTCATCACGGGTGACACGTAGCAGGGCAATGCTGGCTTTGAAACCAGAGAGCTCAAACCGCGCGCGGTAAAGGGTTTTCTGGAATAACAGTTCTGGGTGAACGAGGGGAAGCTATTTTTGTTCGGCACTTGCATGTTGTCTTCTTGTCCCTCCTACTCCGTAACGACGGGGCGGTTGGATTTTTAAATTGGAGGAACGGGCGCCAAATATCCCGAACCCACCTAGATACAGAAGCCGACACCTAAAACGGGCAGCTGTGAGCGATATTCTGGTGCCCTGTTGCCCTGTTGCCCTGTTGCCCCGTAAAGGTACTCCGTATATAATCAATTATAGTTGGGTCATTGCTTTGAGGATGGGACAAGACGAGAAGACGGGAAGCAAACTGGAACCCCCTCAAACCGCCGCAGCCTACTCCGTACCCCATGCATGCCCGTATACAACTCAGTTACATCAGATACATACTCCTTAACCCAGTGGGTTACATACTACCCTACCTTACCATGTAGGTCGAAGTCGGACCAGGACACGCGACCTCGTTGTTTCCAGTCGCAACAAAACATCCATCCGTCATCCACACGTTTAGCTGCGAGATCCATCAAAGCCCGTTTAGCTGGCTCGGTCCGTCTTCTAGAAACTTCAAGTGGCGTTGCCGTTAGAGGTTGCGGACCGATCTCACCAGCCGGACTTGACACAAGTTGGCGTCATCCTTCATCTTAGATTCTCTCCGAGCCGCAACTTCTCTCAGGAAGTATGGAGCAGTACCTAGCCTCACCAAGTAATTACGCAGTAGGGCTGACAGCCAAAAGAAGCGAAATTCGTCTAGCTCTAGCAAGTTCTTTCTGAACCCAAAATGGAAGTCTCCAAGCTACAGCCGCTCATCCGTCATTCACTACCTAGTGACGGTTGTCCGGGAGGGCCCAGGGGGCTCACTTCCATCATCACCCCCTGCACCGTTTCACATTCCCACCCCCTCGTTGTGCCATGACCAAGCTTGCACGTCTCAGATTGCCAATTTCCAAGTTTTCCCCAATCGCACGCGCCAGTTCGGGTTCATTCAAGGGGCCCGGCCAGCCCGGAATGGGAAGCTGACCTGTCGGGATTATCTCGTAGGGTTCTTACTCGTCCTCAAGGGGCCCAAGAGGCTGCGAGGATCTTCAACAGAGTTGCATCCGTTTGATCGGGTATCCCATCCGAACCTGGTGGGCGAAGAAGGGGCGGAAATTTGTTTCTCTGCAGGTAATGCCAGCACCTGGGCAATACTGGCAATGCTATGAACATGTTGGGCCTTGCGGGCTTGACGCGGGACGAGTTACATGGCGGAATCTCGAGGGGAAGCCTGTTGCCAAGGTCGATTGTTATAGCTTGTTTTCATGAGTCGACGTGTCCAGGATAAGGCTGGATTGCCCATGCCGAGCTGATGGTGCCCAGGGACTACTACGTATCATAGTAGTAACATCAAGGATCCCGACGTGGGATGGACAATTTCATAAAGTTCGGTAGTATTGCCGAATGGACACCTTCATTTCGTTCGGATGATGAAAGATCATGCTATGGAACTGGCATGGTGGCAAGGATTACTTACCTACCTCTGCGTTGTTCTTGTCGCGAACTTGTTTCTCTCTTTGTACGGAGTATGGTATGGATAGTTGTCATGGATCCATGATTATAGTTGCCGCCACAGTCGCTCGTTTAATACCTAGGTAATTAATGGCGAGTAAATAACTCGACAACGCCCAAAAGTAATCGGGCGTCGTCGTCTGTCTGTATCCCGATTCTAGAGCTACCGTTGCCTCGCCTACGGACGGGAGGGAGCAGGTTTGTATCGAGAAGTCATAACGTACGAGTGATGTGGGATGATACAGGGCGGTGTAAGGTAGGTAAGTAAGGAGAAAGAGGTGAAGACCATCACCACAAGCCTACTACTGAAATGTATCGAGGGTTGGATGAAGTCAAGGGATGGATATATACCATCAAAAGGCTCCAAGTAGAATAGAGACAGCAAACTGCACCCGCCAACAAGTAAAACATCATGTGCTCTTGGGACAAACGTCACTAGTGGTATCCTCTTGCTGTTATCTTAGTCATCGCAGAATGCAAGAAATGCGTGACATTGATGGATCAGTTGGCGATCCTTGGAACGGCAAGACAAAGGTACTTCCTTGCCCACTGTGAATACTATGCTTGACAATGTACTACCCGACAACTTTGCCAGACCTCCCTACTGTACCCGCTGAGACATGGAACTGAGGAAAATTAATCCATGACACAGTCAGCCCAGTCCCACGGGCTTCATGTCAGCCAAAAAGAACCAGGGAAATGGTCTCTGTATATATCCAACACCATCTTAGTTAGAAATTCACTACCGACACATGCCCTACGACTAACAATTCTGTTTAGACTGGCGGCTTAAAAGGCGGGAGGGAGAATGGAAACCAACAATCCCCCCCTGCCCAGTCCCCGGACCTGTTAGGTAAGGCAAGGTAGGTAGGTAAGTAGGTAATTATTAGTTAGTCGTTTTTTATGGCGCCTGAGGATGGAGGGGCAACCTCCAAAAGAATCGCAACATGGTCGGCCCAAGCCCAACTGGGACCTTCCCCTCCAAAACCTCCATCCAACCTCTAAACTCCGTACCACCTCCAACAAACCCGTCACTTCCACCTCCCCTTTTTCCTTTGCTTTGACAGCAAGTCCGCGATAACGTCTCAACTCGCCCGCCTTATTCACTTCATCTCTTGCTCCTCCCCCCATCCTTTATCATGTCGTGGCAAGGTCAGTCTTTTTACTCTCCTCCCTCCCTTCTACCCCTCCATCCTCTCTTGCATCTTCATCACCGCCTCTGAATAACCCCACCTCGAAAGCGCGAATACCACGCCTAGATATGCTGACATGATGCTATTCCACCGACACAGCCTATGTTGACACGAGGTAAACCGACGATACCTTTCCCCATGATCACCATGATCACTTCTTCGCCCACTCCGAGCGAATGGCGGGACACATGCTGATGCCTTCTTCTTCACGACAACAGCCTCGTTGGCACCGGCCACCTCGACAAGGCCGCTATCATTAGCGTCGCTGGCGACAGTGTCTGGGCTACCAGCGCAGGCTTCGAGGTATTGCCATCACCCTCTCGGCGGCTCTGAGCACCCGGGGCCTTGTCGTCAACCCCCCCTTCGTATGCGCTCGTGAAGCTGACGCCCCCTTCCTCGCCCACAGCTCAAGCCCGAGGAGATGAAGGCCATCGCCGCTATCGTCACCGGTGACTCTGCCGCCAAGGACAAGGCCTTTGCCGATGGTCTCTACATCGCCGGAAGCCGATACGTCGTGGCCAGAGCTGAGGACCGAAGTATCTACGCTCGAGCGGTACGGAACCCCGAAACCCCCGCCGGTTTTCTCCCGACTTCGCCTCCTCTGCTCCGCCTGCAATAGCCCAGGGGGAGGGGGGGAGAAAACAACAATTCAAGAATACCTACTAACGGAACTTCATCTCGCAGGGCCGCCTCGGCGTCTCCATCGCCAAGACCAACCAGGCTATCGTTATCGGCCACCACGGTGATCAGGGAGTTGCTGGCAACGCCACCTCTACCGTCGAGGGCCTCGCCGACTACCTCATTGGCCTTCAGTACTAGATTCGGACGGGTTCAGGGGTGAGATCTCCTGGAAACCGTAGAGTGTGCTGTTAATACGCAGCGAGGATGGTGGCCAAAGTCAAGTTTGTCATGAGCGTATGTCGGGGGGAGGCACATGTGTTTAGAGCTCCCGGCTGGTCAGCTTGAGCGTCTCTGGGCGGAGGAGGAAAAATCTTCTGTTTGGCCACGAATCGTCCAAACGAGTCTCTTTTTCTACACGATTCTGCATATACGCAATCCGAATGCCCTTCAGAACTGTCCACCGGGGAACCTGGTAGTTCGTGATACAGTCATATCCCAGCCTCAGTCCACGTGAGATTCCATGTACAGCTGGCCAGACTTCCCTCCTTGCGCCATGACATCCCCAATCTGCCGCTGTATCGATGTACATTTGCTTTTATCGTCCCTGCAAACCCATGAATCATTCCGGAACTCGATTCATAAAACGCCAATTCCGAGATTCCAAGCTGATGTACTCCTCCCCGACCAAACTCCACACCGTATCAAGACAAGCAGTATACACGAGGCGCCGCCGTCATCTCCGAGTTCGCAGAACCAAGCTCGCCACTGGTCCTTGCGGGTTATTATTCCTCCAACACATCTCCCACTCTCAATCTCTAGACGGGAAGCTCGGCGTTTCGTCGCCCAAGACCTACCCTATCGACGATCATGCCGATATAGGGTCCCACGACGGGCAGGCCACGCGCGAAGCTGGCTATGGTGCCCAGGAAGTCGCCAAACAGGACGACTATGCCGTACGCCTCGACGAGGAAGCCGATAAAGGTCCATTTCATAAGGATCAGGATCAGGCCTAGGAAGAAGGCGGCGGTTCCCTTTGCTTTTTGCTTGCGGGCGAAGAATAGGAGGGTCTTTTGGGGACCGATGATGATGGTCAGGCCGATGAGGAAGAGAATCTATTCGGGACGCGAGGGTTATGTTAGTTCGTTCAAGTGTCAAGTTCGGCCGCTGGAAGGGGGGGGAGGTAGGCAAGGGACGTCCGGGTCGTACATTTCCCATGGCAAGCCTGCGGAGCAAGAAACGTCAGCATGTTGAAGCACGGCAAAACCAACATTGAAGCCAAGAGGACAGGATGAACAACTCACATAGCCCTATCAAAGAACAACATCACACCTCCAAGAAGGAAGAAGCCTCCTACAAATCGCAACTCCATCGTTAGTCCTCGTGGGAACTCATGCGCCGAAGCCTCGGAGCTCGCGCATACCTACCGCCAGAGCAGAAGACAACTCCAATCTCTAGAAAGCACTCGGTCAGCGCACACATTCTAACCCTGCGAC
The DNA here is from genome assembly GCA_013623725.1 of Fusarium robinianum. Lineage (NCBI taxonomy): Eukaryota > Fungi > Ascomycota > Sordariomycetes > Hypocreales > Nectriaceae > Fusarium > Fusarium robinianum. The sequence goes on along the minus strand of JABFFI010000479.1, from coordinate 30,093 downwards.
ATGCCAATGCGCCCCTCGCGGCCTTCCATTCAACTCGTTACCGTCCGTCTATCCATGTAGGAAAGTCGGCACGCGAGCGAACCTGGTCGCAAGGGCGCGCGGGCTCGATTGCATGGGAAGTTGGCTGCAACATACTTTGGGAATCCGACAGCCACATCGACATCTTGGCGGCTTTTGCTAGGATAAGAAACGACGATTTATCGATGGGAGGTTACGAAATTCGCGACGACGGTTGGACGAAATATCGACAAGTTCGGTAGGTAGCGAGCGGGACGGTGTCATGAAATCGTGTACAACGGGGGCGTGCAGTTGCGAAGTTTAGAAAGGGCAGGAAAAATAGCAAGTATGATGGATGACCTTTCGAATTAATTTGAATGTTTCGTTTTGTTGCCTCAGCCCCCAGTTGATATGAAGGGGGGTGGTCCTGTAAGGTAGGTAGGTAGGTACCTTACCTGGTATAATACGAGGTATCTTTGCCTTACGTGAGGTATGTATCAGGTACACGTGGTTTATCAGCGTCGGCACCAAGGACACGAAGCAGCAAATGCCCTTCCAAGGTTTGATACGGGAAATGCTGATGGGTGGTGATTGACAGGGGCTAACTAACTGACGGGAGCTCTGAACTTGGAACCCCTGGAACAGCTGCGCGGCTGGCGATTGGCTGGTTCTAGGCGGTGGGCTTCTGGGCATGCACTTGAAATTTCGCTGATCGGTTTTTACGAGTTTTCTACTTTTTACTCCTTCCATCAACAGTTGACTACCTACTTAGGTAGTCTTCGTCAACACTTGATCAATGGTTCTGCAGTCGAAGATGAGATTTCGATTCTGAATAGCATCCATTTCAATGGTAGGGCACTCGCGGCAACTGGCCTATTTGAAAGTCATACAAGGCCGACCGAAGAGCAAGTTTCATTACAGCTCTTTACAACCTGATCCATCCATTCTCCTTCAGACTGACCAGCTTCTCTCTCCCAACACTTTCCCCTCCCGTCTCCCAGAGACTTCACTACTCGGAGAGAATCATTTCTCCGCATCCCTCATCTTTTACCTGCCGCGACGGCCAGTGGCGTCCTTCGCCCTGGCAACTGAGATACGTTTCTTCCCCGTACGTTCTCGGTAGTCTGTCGATTTAGGCGGAGAACAAACGATCACGATTAAGCCGGAGCGTCGATTGCCATCCCTTCGCCGAGAGGCGGAGGGTGCATAGTCGGGGTTTGACTTTGTTGGCCGGACATTATTCTAAGAGTTGGGCCCTCGAGTGAACGCGTGCCTCCATTTGCGAATTATTAGGAAGAACCAATGACACATTCCGCTTCGTTCTAAATGTCGATGATACGTAGAAGACATCCTGGTAACCTCTGTTGTAGAGTTTGGTATGTAGTGGTATGCTCATTTAAGAACGGTATGAGCTCCTCGAGCCTCGAGGAGCTGCTCAGCTACACCTTGAGGAAGGGTCCTTATGAGACCAAAGACCTCCTTATTGTGATACCTCAGTCGGCTCTTTGGGTCGAGGTATGGAGCAGGCAGACCCGTCACATCGCAGTAGTGCTTTGAATGCGCCAACGACGGCGCCGACTCGATGTTCGTATACGTCGCAGTTGGTGCCGAAACTGGGCCGCCCGGCTTAAGACTCTTCTCCAACACCAGCTTCGACAGGCTCCGCGACGCCTGGGCGAGGTTTGGGGGCTGACTTCCGTTCTCAGTCGCAGGCGTCGTGGTACCGCTGGTCGAGAGTCCGTCGTCGGCCGGGGTCGCATTGCCGCTCACGTCCTGGGGAGTCCCCATGGCGGAGGCTTCTCGCCGCGATGCGTCGCCCACTATGGCCTTGAGATTCTTGTTTCGGCGTTGGTTCGGCTTCCATGTTGAGCTGCGGAAGTTCTTGTGGATGGAGTGGATGTCGAGCTTCTCGATGAGCTGCTGATGCGCAATCTGGGCTTCTGTGGGGGCGGCCATTTTCGTTTGCGGAATGATTCGAAAACCGTGGAATCGATAGGGTGGATGGTTTATGAATACAAGTCTTGAAAATTGGTCTTTGCGTGCTGCGGACGGCGACGGTATAAGGGCCTTGTTGTTGTTGCGAGAGAGGGAAGCTCGAGCAGTCGGCGTCAAGGTTCTGCCAGACCTCACCGCGCAATGAGTGAGGCTGGGAACAACGTGAACGTGGCTGATGACAGACAGCCCCAGCCTCTGTTCCGAGAAGACAAACAGTGTGAAGTGCCCCGCCTCAGCCACGCGTCTGGTACACACCTTCCTACCTTCTTGTTGTTTTCATAACATCAGAACCGAACGAAACGTCAAGATGGTAAGTGTTCCTAGAGTTTTCAGTTTTGATTAGTACATTTATTGACCATTTATCGCAGGAAAGCCCTCACGAGCACCAGCAGAACTTGCTGCTGTCCCGTATTATTACCAATGTTGTATGTATCATCACGGGTGAGGCTATCAGGGGGCCCAGCTCACACAGGTCGCAGGAGAAACTAAACGAAGCCGTCGTAGTTATGAACAAGAGCCTTCAGGTGAGTTTATCTTAATCTTTATGACTCGCAAGGGATGCTGACTCTGGCACCAGGAAATCAACATTCAGAACATGAACGTGGAGCTTGTCGCACAGATGTTCAAGAACTACCAATCCAACGTCCTCTTCCACCTTGAAGGTGAGTACAATGGCCCAAACTGCTTCCGTGGAAATTCTAATGATTGTATTCAGCGACGGATAAACTCAAACCCCCAAACTGAACGAGGCAAGTCATGGGGTCGAGGGGCCTTGATCAGGCAAGGGGAGGCATGAGATAGAGCCGAGTCATGGATGTAATGATTGTCATGTTTACGAAACACACCAAGAGAGGAAACATGTGATGTGATTTAAGGTATTCTCTCATCAGAAAACCACCTACAGTGTTGATATTGGGCCTGATATTCTCATCTACCTTATGGAGTAAGGTCAGGTACAGTGGAATAGAAGTCAGAGGATCCCCCAAATCTTGGGGCTTCCTCCACGGAGTTGGATCATACTAATTGGTCACCCACTCTCCATGGCCATCTCCTTATTGATGGAGAACCCATTCGCATACCGAACCTCCAGAGCGCGCCGTTTATTAACTGTCCTTCGAATGAATGCATGGAAGTCCCGATGATTCCGCGTCTCTCCACTGGAAAAATTTCGCTCATGGATTGGGCCTGGAGGACGAGCACCTCAGCTATGTCCTCATATGGGGCAAGGATATTACACATTGCGCAACGGAAACAAGTAGCAGCCCCATAGAGTTTATGCTCAAGACGACACTCGAGGGGACTCACATATCGAAGCAGCTGGCTAAGATTCGCAATGCTCCAGGCAGCAAAGGAGAACTATAACCTCAGATTTGTTCTCCCAGCCCATTCCGACAGAGAGCAGCTCTTCATCGGCAAGCTTCTACGCATGATTTTGCACCTGGAGGGATCTAATCAGCGATTATCGCCACTCCATCAGTACTTTGCGCATTTCCCCGACGTCCAAACATTCACTCTTGGCCATTGCCCGTATGCCTGGCTTCCCGACAAACTCACGAGGGACGCGAATCCTTCATTTCGCCACGGACCGTCAACGCCATCTCCATGAGATGCCGGGTCTGGGACATGTAGTGAAAGGACGATGAATCCAGCTATGCAGGATGCCTTCGGGTCAATGAAGGACCTGTCGGCTGGAATCTGCTTTGTTCCCGCTGTTGCTATTGAATAAGGCTAAAGACAATAGCATTAGAGAAGATTAGGTAATATTAGCAAAAGCATCGCGAATATTAGAGATAATTAATAATAATTTATGATGATTAGACGGTATAGCTGCTTTCTGATATCTGTCGACACCGTTGTAGGGAAACGTGCAATGATGATGATGATGATGATGATCTTGGAATTGTAGGGGGATATGCGGAGTAGGGTGGTGCTGGATGGAGGAGATGAAGCGTAGGTTGTAGGTTGTGTCTAAGGGGTGGTGAAGTTGGAGAAAGGGACATGATGAGGGAAAGGTTGCAGATGGAATAGTATCGATACAATTGTGTAAAGAGTGGAGTTGATGGCACCTCCTGATGAATTCGCTGCTCCTGAAGCCTTTGATAGCATTGTCTATGAGTGAGGTACCAACTGTGGATTATGATCCAGCATCAGTGGCGCGCTACGTCAAGAGCACAGTGCCCATCCACCCATGTATCATCAGCCTCGCAGCCTCGCATCCCATCCTTCAACACGACAACGACCAAGCTTTCACAAGCCCCCGTGAGCCTCCCCCTCAATTGGAAAAACAAGGGCTAGGCGCATCTCGGGCACTTAAAATCTATTTCTCATATCCCTCCCTTCCCGCCATGATTTCTAACTAATCCACTCCCGTAATAATCATCAAACACCCAATCCGAGAATGGCCCCTTCCGCCATCGACGAGCCCGCGCTCAAGGCGCCCGAACCGAAAACCTATCCTCCAGCAAAGATCTTTCCCGTGAAGGAGACGCGCTTCGAAAAGTACATCGAAACGCAGAGCGATGGACGGAGACGCGCACTGTCACAGTCTGATACCGCGGCCATCGTCATCGACAATGGTGAGCACCGCACCACTGGCAAGATGTTGCGACACCCCCCGAGCTGACCTCGTCCCAAGGATCCTCTGCCGTGCGCGCCGGATGGTCCTTCGATTCGAAGCCGCGGTTCGTCATCCCCCCGATAATGGCCAAGTATCGCGATCGTAAACTCGGCAAGACCTTTTCCTTTGCGGGCTCCGACTGCTACGCCGACACGACCGCACGCGGCCACATTCGCAGCGCTTTCGAGTCTGGAGCGGGTATCGTCAGCAACTGGGATGTCATGGAGCATGTCCTCGATTACATATTTCTCAAGCTAGGAATGAACGAGGCCGATGGTGCTATTGAGGTTCCCATCGTCATGACCGAGGCCGTCGCGAACCTTCCATACTCTAGGAAATGTACGTGGAGAGCCTCCCTGTTACTCGTAGCGCAAGCTGACACGATCCATCGCAGCCATGACCGAAATCATTTTCGAATGCTACGGCGCACCATCACTAGCATACGGTATCGATTCACTCTTCTCATATCGACACAACAAGGGCAAAACTGGACTAGTGGTCTCGTCCTCCTACACCTCGACCCATGTGATACCCGTCTACAACTCCAAGGCTATGCTCGCCCAGGCCATACGACTAAATTGGGGTGGCTACCACAATGCAGAGTATCTGCTCAAGCTCATCCGACTCAAATACCCCGTCTTCACTGGCAAGCTCAATGTCTCTCAAGCAGAGCATATGCTCAAAGACCATGGCTACCTCTCCCAAGACTATGACAATGAGCTTAAGGACTATCTCGACTGGACCGGCCTAGAGGACCGCGACATTGTTATCCAATACCCATACACCGAAGAAGTGGTTGTGAAGAAGAGCGAGGAGGAGCTGGCCCGGATTGCTGAGCGCAAGAAAGAGAGTGGACGGAGGCTGCAAGAGCAGGCTGCCAAGATGCGCCTCGAGAAACTGATGAAAAAGGAGCAGGACTTGGAATACTACAAGAACCTCCAGAAACGTATCACGGACCAGACAAAGAAAGAGACACGCCGTCTTCTAGACAGCAGCGACGTTAAGAGTGAAGCCCAGCTGGAGAAGATGATCAAGGAACTCGACAAAGCCATTCGAAAGGCCCGTATCAAGGATGTCGGAGGGGACCCTGAGGAGGAACAGGAGCAACCCAACTTTGACCTCCTCGAGATTCCCGACGACCAGCTCGATGAAGCTCGACTAAAGCAAAAGCGCCAGCAGCGCCTCCTCAAATCCAACCACGAAGCCCGCGCCCGCGCCAAGGCCGAGAAGGAGGCTGAGAAGGCGCGCATCGCCGAGGAGGAGCGCCTGGACAACGAGCGTCGCGAAAATGACCTCGAGTCCTGGCTCGACGAGAAACGCCAGAGGCGCGCCGACACCCTGCAGAAGATGAAGGAGCGTGACCGGCTCAAGCAGGACCTGGGCAACCGCAAGTCCCTTGCCTCTCAGATCCGCATGAAGAGCATCGCCAACCTAGCGTCCGACAACCCGACCAAGAAGCGCCGGCGTGGCGGTGATGACGATAACTTTGGCGCCAACGACGATGACTGGGGCGTATATCGCCAGATCGCCGTCAAGGACAACAGCGATGACGAGCAGGAAGAAGAGGACCTTCACTCCAGCCTCAAGTCCCTCGAGCATGACCTCCTCCGATACGACCCCAACTTCGACTACGAGCACACCCACGAAGCCCAGTCCGACTGGTCAAAGTCCCTCCTCCACGCCTTCGCCCGAGGCCCTCGCCCCTTCGACCCTGCCTCCCAAGCTGAGCTCAACCAGATCCACCTCAACGTCGAACGCATCCGCGCCCCCGAGGTTGTCTTCCGTCCTTCCATCGCGGGCGTCGACCAGGCGGGCATCGTCGAGATCGCCGGGGATATCCTGAACCAGCGCCTCGGAGGCATGTCTAACCGTGATGACTTCCTGCGCGATGTGTTCCTGACGGGTGGGAACACCCTGTTCCGCAACTTTGACGACCGTGTGCGCGATGGCTTGCGTGCTCTCTTGCCGGCTGACTCGCCGCTTGCGGTGCGTCGCGCCGAGAACGCTTTGCTTGACGCGTGGAAGGGTGCTGCTGGGTGGACGGGGTCGTCTGCTTGGAAGGCGGCTAAGATCACGAGGGAGGAGTATCAAGAAAAGGGACCGGAGTATATCAAGGTACGTGCTCAGTCACCAGTTTACAAATAACAACCCCTTTCATTGCTAACTAACTTAATTCTCCAGGAGCACGACATGGGTAACTCATATGTGTAGAACGGATGGTGAAAGGGGTTTTGATGGGGGTTGGGAGTAAAACCAGGGGGGAAGCATGCATGTACGGGTTATCATGATTTCGCGTGTTAATACAGGGACCTTTTTTGCGCTCTCGGGTTTTTCTAAGCTGTGCACGCTGTTTGAATTTGCCCATAAAAGCTGCAATGACTTCTTAACATCAGACACATCATGCCAGACCGCATCCCCAGGTCTAGTACATGCATGAAGCTATCTCCTATCCGCGACATCACCAACCCGCTCCCATGTTCTCAGTTACGCAACACCAGCCAGCCAGCCGGCGAGTCCTGTTTCGGCGATTTACCAAACCACCGCAGGATCTGACAGAAGAAAAGAAAAAAACAAGTAATAATAACAACGAATTCGTTTGATCGCAGAGGCCCAGAAAACCCCCCCTACGCAAGCAGAAACAGTTCCGGAACGCCGCACGTTCTTTGTTTAAAAAGGGTAGCCACCGCGCACACATCCTCAACGCCGGGATGAAAGATGTATCGACCAATCAGTCAATGGTTGATCCCCTAAAAGTCCCCCCCATCCTTTATCAGTGGAATCAATGCAGGCAACTAAACTGCCGAGGGTTGGGCAGACGGCTCTTCGGGTTGCTGTAATTGCCTGTTGATTTCATCGGCCGACCTGGTATCTTCAGCCGCAGCCTCGGGCTTGAACTGAGATCCAGAGTATTGCTGTCGCTCGGCCATCTGCTCCTGGGCGGCGAGACCCGCCACGGCTTGCGCGACAGCTTCTAGGGGTGTCCCAACGGCGGGGTTGCTCGGTCCGGGCTCGGGGGCGCTTGCTGGAGGCCCAGGAGCAGCTGAAGGCGGTTGGGATAGGTTGACATTTGGCGGGGGCGGCGGGAATTCGCCATGGACATCTAGCAACCGAGTTTGCAGATGAATGACATATTCTCGAAGCGCGTAGTTTTCCGCCTGCATCGTTTTGAAGGTCTGTTCCATCTCCATAAAGTCGCGCACCTGCTGCTCTAGCTTCTTGATATAACCCTCTTTGCGCTGTCGGAACGCTCTCTGTTGCAATGATTAGCCATGGCGACTCAGACGGCTCAGCGCCGGTTAATGAGGACATCTCCAACATACTTGGGCAGCTCGGTTTTGCGCGGCGCGTTTTGATTGTGAGAGTTCGCGCTTTGCTTTACGCCCATCGTTTGGAGAATCGTCAACTGGAGGCGGACCAGGAGGCGCAGGAGCAATAGGGGGACCAGAGGGGCCAGCAGCCACTACAGGACCGTGACCCGGAGGGGGGGCGATGGGCATCATGTTGGGCGTAGGGGCGTGATTAGACCTTGCGCGTAGTTCCGGATGAATATGAGCTTCGACCTCAGTCTTGACAGCTATAGCACGAGGGTCTTGGGGGGCTGGAGCCAGATGTTCGTAGCCATTCGACGGTCGCGCAGGAGCTGGCTGCAGGGGCGGGTTCCTCGGATCGCGCGCGGAGTGGGCGGCCGAGGATGATGATGTAGAGTCGTGGTTTTTCAACAGTTCGAGTTGTGCGCGTAGGTGCTGCTCTGCTAAGGTTGTGCAGGTGTTAGTCGCGACGGAGGAGAAGCAATTGCTATGATGATTAGATGGCAGCGGGAGGTGTGCGCGACAAAGGAGGGAGTTCTTGGATATAGCAGAGGGTACAACGAAAATCGATGACTGTAATAAATAATAGGTGCTGGCGCGTGACAGGGATGATGTCAAGAGGTTGAAGGGGTTATGTTAGTGTCGCGATGGTTGGGGGATTGTGAAGTTGAGGAGGGGTGAGGGAGCGCGAATCCCGAACAAATCCGGAAAGGCAGTGTTTGGAGCGTTTGGAGGGGGAAGCTGGAGAGTCAGGGAGTGCAAAGACCAAGAGGGAAAAGAAAGACGAAGAGGAGAAGGAGATTCATTGCCCAAACTGACCTTGATTGCTGGCGCCGTTGGCGGAGGAGGTCTGCGTCTGCATGCTGGAGCTCTGGGGGATGGAAAGTCTGACTCAGCATCCAAGTAGCCGTAGCAGAGCAAGGAGCGGGCGCGCGCGACGATTATTACTACTGGGGACGCTGACGAAGAAAGATGGTAGGTGAATGGTGATACGTTCGCGAGGAGGGATTATGTAACCTGATGGTCGTGGAGGGTGATTAGAGGGAAAAATGGCGTGGCTGGGCCGGGGATGGATAGGCTTGTTGATGACGGATGGGGCTCTTTTCTCCGCTCAGGGCTTGTCGCTTGTCGCTTGTTGCCTTTTGATGTGATGCGATGGCTTGTTACGTCTTAGGCCCGGGACTCGGAGCCGTTGCTCGAGTGAGTGAGTGAGTGAGTGAGTGTGATGTAGGTACCTGGGACGATTGATGCTCGAAACTGCCTATCCCGTCTCTGCCTATGTCAAGTCGCGGCGCGTGGGCTGAGAACGAATGCAGGCGGGCGGGCGGCGGCTGGTGCGGAAAGGCCTTAGTTAATAGGCCGCCGAGTGAAGCCGTTTGTTTGCTGCCTTTGCCCTGCCTGTTCTGCCTTTGTCTCCCTCTCCGACTTGGTTTCTGTCTCAGCCTCGCTGACTCCCCCCAGCAAAAGCAGCCAAACTCGCGGGCCCCCAGAGACGCCTTTAGCTGAAGCTTGCTTCTTGGAGCTCGAGTAGCGAATGGCACCGTCTTGTTAAACAGTGCATGCACGCCGCTGTAAGGCGACACAAGACACAAGGAGGAACCGGCAGCGAGACCCGTGGTCGCAATCAATGAATAAGAAGATGGTGTAGGTGCAAGGGGAAAATGGTTTGTCAGCAGATGTGGGAGGGTTGACTTTGAGTGGCCAAGCCTTTGCGCAACAGTGGGGGGCAAGATTGGGGAGGGGGGGGGAAGCTCGGACCAACTATCAAGGCCCACGCGGACAAGCTATCGCCATGAGATGAGGAAGTTGCGACCTCCATCTGCTATAGATACCTAAGGTATTTATTTGCTCCTTTTTTTTTTTTTGCTTCCAAAAGAGCCGATGGAGCAATCAATCTGCATAGAGAAAAATCCCGTCGGCACTGTTCTCTCATAGCAGTATCAGGATCAAGGTGGCTTTCTTCAGTATTTTGAAAAGGCAATTATCGATGCAGGTCAAATCCCCCGATTACTCACATGTGTATTACGTAAGCGATTATGCAAGACAGTACATAATTACGACGACAAACAGTGACCTCCATGTTGGTGGTGCTCAACGAGACTGTACATTATCGCGCGCTCGAACGATCTGAATGACAACCTCGGTCACATCGATGTCTATCATGAATACAAAATCTTCTCTTAAATTCGTGTTCTATTCTCCTCTTAATAGCGTGATCAAGATGTACTCATTAGTTAAACGGCTAGGCTTGCAGTCTCTCATGACACCAGACCTAGGTAGCTAACCATCATCCCTCTTTCGCAAATAGAGCGTCGTGCACACTGAATATAATCTAACATACCATGATATCCAAATAACAGAAGCATTGTCCGCATTCTCTTTCCGTTGATCAAGCAGGAAAAGGCCATAATCCAATATTCTCATCAATACATCCCTGACTGTACAGCCATTCAATAGTAGTTACCTCCCAATACACTGTACCCGCTTCAGCCGCCAAGTACCTACATCCATCCCACCATTCCCTGTATCAAATCACAGTTTGCTTCACCACTACCACACCACCACTCTCTTAACCCCCATTCCGCCATCCCACAATGCCCCCTCTCCGTCCTTCATCCCGTCTCCCCCCGCTCTTCCTCCGTCGTTCGTCAACCATGTCCCAACCGCGCTTTTCCGCTGGCACCGATGCCGCCAGCGTGACGCCCTTGTTGAAGCCCTTGCTCAGCTCCGAAGGTGGCCGATGGACACTCGCCAAGGATGGCGCCGCGTTGGAGAGGCAGTTCAAGTTTAAGACGTTTACGAAGACTTGGGTTAGTTTGCTACTTTCTTCTAGATATTAATTGCCAAAGCTCTCCTCGTTTGGCGCGATTGAAACTCAGCAGTGGTGCTGTCTGTCATCGCTTCTAAAAACTCATGATGAGATCAGAGCTGATCATGGACTCGCCGAATTTCACAGGATTTCATGAGCGGAGTATCACTTCAATGCAAGATCAAGAATCATCACCCGGAGTGGTCAAACGTAACCCCCCTCTGCCAAACAATCCACTCTCCCTAGAACCATCTCTAACTACATCCCTCAGGTCTACAACACCACCTTCATCCGTTGGACGACCCACAACCCGGCCGGCCTCTCGGACAAGGACGTCCAAATGGCCGCCGCGTGTGACGCGCTAGCTGCCCAACTCGGCGAGCTCCCCTCGGAGCCGGAGCCGGTGGCAGAGACCCAGGTCGAGGGGGAGAGCTGTGCAATCCGCGGCCTGGCAGATCGTGCCGCCGGAGCTGCGGGGGATTGCTGCACGCCCAAGAAGAGCAAGTGAGAGCCGTATGTAATCGATGGACTGACTATGTGAGCAAAAAGGAGCATCTGCTATCATGTTCTAGCTTGTTAATTCCATGCTACAAGTCTGGAATGAATGCTCTCATTCGTCCCTAGAAATCTGTTGGTGTTGGCAGCCAGTAAGCACTATTCTCACTTTGGTTCACGGCATACGTCTCTGTCCTGAGAGGACTTCGAAATCTGGTCAACGAACGACGTCGATTATTAAGAGTCTATGTCTAGAGCCTCTCCCGGGGCATCAAGGTTTTTGTATATACAAACGTAAAAAGTCGTTGTTAGTCCACATCCCCAAACGCCGTGCGAATGCTCGAGCCACCTTGTACGGCAGCGCAGACTAAGTTTGCCACACTGGACAATCAGTCTGGGTGTTCATCATGATCAATATCCACTTCCACCTCCAAATTCGACAATCACTGCCCTGGCGATGGCGGTCGTGATTCACCGCAATCAGGATACGCCTGCCTGCAGAGTTCCCTTCTGACAGTTTATTGCTGCTTCCTAGCCTTGATCTGCTGGAGCTTCTTCTCGCGGCGGCGCTTGTGGGCCTCGGCGCCGGCCTCGGTATCAAGGCAGAAGTCCCACCAGCGGAAGCTGGAGGCGTAGTTGCCAATGAACTTTTCGTGGTGGAGGTCGTGGTGCTCGGCGCCAGCCCAGAAGGGGAGGAAGTGGCGCAGGCTCCAGGGGAAGTCGTAGCCGCTGTGGGCGTCGATGGCCTGGAAAAGGCGGAGGGTGATCCAGACGTACATGGTGAAGAGGTGGAGCTCGCCGGTGATGGCCATGAGGAGGACGGGAGCGCCAACAACACCAATGCCGAGGAGAGCGGTCTCGATGGGGGAGGCGTACTCGGCGGCGAGGCCGAAGGGCGCAGAGTAGGTGTGGTGCATCTTATGGATGGCCTTGTACAGGGGACCATAGTGCAGAGCGCGGTGGAACCAGTAATGCCAAGCATCCTCCATAATGAAGCAGATCGTAATCTGGATGGCCATCTTCCAAACGGGGGGGAAGGGAACACCGTAGTCCATGCCGAAGTAGGTAGCGATGGGGTGGAAGAACCAGATCTGAGGAAGCTCGGCGGTAAAGTGGCTGATGAGAACGATGACGGCGCAATCCCATTGCTCCTTGAGGGTAGGCAGCTTCTGGGCTTGGATCTTGTAGCGATTGAAATAGGGAATCTTGTCCATGATCATGAACGGGAGGCAGCGGCCAAAGTAGACAAGCTCGTGGAGGACAAAGCTCATGATGCCGGTCGCGAGGGTGTCATTCTGCATATAGAGATACCAGGCCTGGAAGATTGATAAGTCAATTTCGGTTCAGTTTTGACAAGTTTGCGATTTTGACGCGAGGGGATTCGGATCGACGTACGGCCCAAAGCTTCTCGACGTAGTTGAGCTGAACATTGTATTTGGAGACCTCCTCGAGGACGGTCAAGTAGTCGGCCGTCTGGTTGCCGAACGACTTGACAGTCGCGTTGCTACGAGAGGAAGTCGTGTCAGTAGAGTTGTTCAAGGTGTTGCCAAGCCCATTGGGGCAAATCGAGTGCCGTATCAGGGGCAAGAAAAACTCACAGCATATCCATGATGGCGGAGGTGACCGACGAAGAATAGGAAAATCCTAGGGGTAAGGAGGGTGGGGGAAAGAATACAGGAAAGAAAGCAGGAAGCCCGGGAGGCGATGAGCTCGTGTTAAAGGGAGAAGGGAGACACCGACAAGCGCCAACTATTCAAGAGTCGTCGAGACGGGCGGCTCGAAAGAAGGAGTCGGTGATGGCGGTGATGAGGAAGAAAACGGATGGCGGATGTTGGGGAGGTTTTATCATTTCCTCAACTTCCAATCGACAGGGTCCAGATATGGGCGTGCGGGCCTAGCTGCTTAGGTAGGTACTAAAGTAAGTTGGCAGCCACCCACCACCACAGCCCGTGGACGGGAGTGATTCGAATTCGCATTGGTACTCCGTTCCCCGTACCTTCCTACTCACACGCTCCTCGCACGCAGATTTCACGTCAAGGAAGGAGGGGGTGGATGCATGTGCATGCCCACTAACCGGGCTCTCACCGTGTCCGGGCATCCATCCCGCCACAGTACGTACCCCCTTCCTGTCAGGGAACGGAGCCTCCTCAGTGGCTGCCACAAGGGATTTACAGGCATTCACAGGCTCTGAAAGACACCCAGATGGAACGAACCCAGCGCTGGGAGACCACTCAATCTCGAAGGAACCCCTGGCGCATATGGCCCGTGCGTCGGCATCTCGAGCTCAATGCCAGATGGGCGAGAAAAAAAAATGGTTCCAGAATGAGCCCACTGCCAAATTGTCCTTCCGGCTTCCGGGCCCAGCTGCATCATGTTGCACCAGTCAAAACGTTCAAAACGGAGCAATTGGATGAAGGGGGAAGAAGAAAGGAAGGCCGGCCATGAGGCAAGCCGACATCAAGCCCCCTTGAATTGCCGTCACCGCCCCCCCAGAGTTTTTTTTGGGGAGTTACTGGGGTTGTTGTACATGCTGGGCATGGACCATTCAGAGGCCCCAGTGATAAGATTCTTTTTTTTCCAAGGGTGGTTCCGTCAAAATTGAACGGGCAATTGAAGGCGGTGAAGATCCGAATCAACTTCAATTCACCGGATATGAAGATTGACTGCCACCAGCGACAATATAGTCTTTTCCGGCATGAATCGGATTAGAATACGTTAAGTGCGTACAAGACAGACTCTCAAGGATCCCAAGAACTCAAAGACAACAACACTCAATGACCCTGAGCTCCCTGTCCCTTGTCACCGCCCCGGATTAAGCGCTTCCCGACAACAGCTGATTTTGACCTTTGACTGTGTCGTGGATGGACATCCCCCGTGGCGAACTCCCCCGTGTTTCCCACAGGGATCTCCAACAGCTCGGGATCTTTGTCGCCGACGACTGCACTGCCGAATCTGGATCATGACCCTGAAATCGTTCCGGTTGAGTGCCGTGAAAGACGCGTGAGTTGGTGAGAAAGTGGTGTGTTTTTTACCCACGAATTTCAAGGTGTTGGACACCCTGCTTCAGACGCCGCATTGCGGCTTAAGTCGGCGGCAGATAGTGCAGTACTTTTCTCCGCAGATGAATCAGAAAGACTTTAGAGGTAGAGTCTTATGTCGCATTGTCAAAAGGGGCAAAGAGCATCCCCCCCCCTCCCTTCCAAGCCTCGTTGCCCGTTGCCATCCGATGATCTCATCGATCCGTCAAGCTCTTTTTCGTCTTCGCTTTTATCAACCACGTTTCTGCATTCGCATTCTGCAAGTACTTTGTCACTCACATCAATTCGCCATCTCTCTATTTTGGGCATTTTGCAATTGCTCTTCTTCCCTCCCCTTCGATTCAAACACAAGAAATAATATTTACATTGCCACATTGTTTCATAAAAGGTCATTTGTGTTGTATGAGTTTGGCATAGTCCTGTTCTCCTGCCGTCACTTCCTATTCCTACCTACCTAATCTTGGGGTTTGCTTCGGGGGAAGCTGCAAGTCCGGGACCACCCACGACCCGAATACGAATACTAATACCGCTTTCGTGCCCACCACAACCCCCAACAACACAACTCACCCGTGACAACTGTCTTCCAACCGGATATACGCAGCACATCGTCATTTTAGCAAATCCCATCAACGGATAACGAACGAAAACGTCAAGCGTAACGCCGGACGTTACGAATACCAAGTCCAAACTGCAGGCCACTCACACGCCACATTCCCTCCTCTACTAGGTACGGATAGGTATATCCAATACCTACCTACGGAGTACCCAGACGCACAAAGCACTATTCGACAGATCGTATGCAGTAATACCCGTCCGTCGTTCCAGCCTTGGAAGACTCGCAGCCGTACTCGTTCACACTCACCGAAACTCGGTTCCACTCCAACCGTCGTTCCCCCCGGCCTTTGCCCTCCGTTCGGCTCCTCCCCAGATCGATCTCCGGTCCCCTCCGTGTGTGGTGTGATGATTGCCATGAGAGCGTGGATACGTTGAGAAACCGCGTCTCCACAACCCGCATCACGCCCTTTCTCGGCTGCGCAGGCACGCACCAACTGTAATCAACAACCACCCTTCCCTCTCTCTCTGGCCGGCTTCTCCCTGCTGCGCCTCCCGATCCGCCCTCCGTGATCCGGCCGAGTCACACCGCAGCTTTTCTCTGCCGTGTCCAACCTCCGGCCTCCGTTCCCCGGCACCGTTTCGCACAGACGTCGCCGGGCGACTAGCTCTCTCTCGGTGTCTGACACCCTGCCTTGGCCACATCATGACTCTCGTCTCAGAGTTCGTCCGCCCATTCTCGACTTTCTTATTCTCAGCCTTTCCTCTCCTCACCATTGGCCCTGGCTGAGTAATCGGCATTCATCAGAATTTTCGACTCATTTCTGCCAATTGCTGTGAAAGATTTATGCTAACTCCTTGAAAGTCATGTACGGCGCCTCGACGCCTATCTGGACCGGTTCCCTGTTCTCTCTGACACCTCTGAAGACGAGCATGTTGAGACAGCAGAAGAGGGCTTCGCTGCCGCAAGTGCCCTCTCGTCGCCTCAGGTCGACCACTTGCTTCGTATTGTGCAATCACTAAGCACTACATCATCCGCTCAGCCGCTGTTGCCAGCATGGCGCATCAGGAATCTCCTCGATTTGTCTGGCATTGCTCTCCCGCCAGGCGTCTCGGCGACTCGTGACAACACAAAGAGTCCCTACGAGAGTCGGATCGAATGGCTTCTTGTCAGCAAGGCCACCATTCAGCTTCAAGGGGCTATTCTCAATACGTTACTAGACCAGATTATCCCCCTCAGCGATCATATTTGGTACTGGGACGACGTACTCAGCTCGTACTCATACAGCAGTCTTTATACCGTCCAGACCTCGCCTCTCCGTCTCTGGGCCTGGTCACAGGAAGTCTACACCGCGACGAAGATGCGAATACGGTCGGGCTCTTTGCAAGACGCGTCTAGTGACTTTGTAGACTCGACTACAACAGGTCTCACGCAGCAGTGGACTCAATTCTATGGCATCGTTCAAGACAGCATTAGAGAACGGTCCTTCGCCAACATTCAGCGCAAAGTATTGTCCCCAGTTGCCCTGTGCCGAGCCGAGGCTCGTCGGAAACAAGCTGGGCTCAAGAAACTGAGAGAGCTCGCGGCGAGCGGAATCGGCGTCATGATTGATGAGGGCCTAGTGTTTGGTCCTGACGAAGACGATAAGGCCGACGTACAGGACCATTATGATCTCAAGGGTGTGGTCGAGCGCAGCGTTGCTCTCATGGATATGGTCCTTAACGAGGTTTATACCGAAGACATCACCATCAACGAGTTTGAAGACAGGGTTTTTGCTGGTGTTGAGCAGGACCCCGAAATGTCAGTTCACTTGGAGGAGAATGATGCTGTCGATCGACCCGCCGTTCTCGCTCGGCGACTGCTCAGAATCATCGACAATACCCTTCCCGAACACCTGAGTGCTATGCAATCTCGGGTGAGCGAGAATGGACGCCCAGCCACCCTTGTCCGATATTGGCTACCTGCAACTGTCGGCCTCCTGTCTTCCACAACCATCTTGCGTATCTTGGTCAACCGAAAGGCTGACATCCTCGATTGGCTGACAAACTTCGGTGCTACGATCCGGGACTTTTGGTTCAACTGGGTTATAGAGCCAACGGAAAAGATCATCCAGACGATTCGGCACGACAAGACTAGCGAGATCGCCATCATGAGCAGAGATAGTCTCAGGGCTGACCGCGAAAGCCTTGAGCGTATGGTGGTCGACTTTGCGCTTGATAAGCCTCATTTCGCCACAGCCACGGGCGCTTCCTTGACCGATGCCCAGGTAGCCGAGATCCGAAGCAAGGTCGCGGAAGGTGATGTCACTCCCGTGCTGCGAGCATTCGAGAAGGACCTTCAAAGCCCCTTCATGGGCACGATACGTGGGGACTTGGTCCGATCTCTCCTCATTCAAGTTCAAAAGACAAAGGTTGATCTCGAAGTCGCCATGACTGGCATCGACTCCCTCCTCAAGAGCCAAGAGTTGGTCTTTGGCTTCGTCGGTCTTACGCCCGGTGTTCTCGTATTCTACAGCTTTTTCCAGTACATCCGCGGCGTCTTCGGCGGTCGCTCCGGTCAACGCCAGTCCCGCAAGGCCGGCAAGGCTGTCCGCCTCCTCCGCAACATCGACCGCATCCTTTCCGAAGCCCATCCCACGCAAGCTAATCTCTTGTCATACAAAGATCACGGTCTGTTGCTCTGCGAGGTCCATGTCCTGCGTAGCCTCGTCGATAGGCTCATGCCCCGCGACGTCGCGCGTGAGTTCCTGGAAGACATGGATGATCTCTCGAACATGAAGGGTATCCAGGTACAGACGAGGGCCTTCGAGCGTATCCGCTGGGCCTATGCGAGATGGTTGAGGTGAATCCAGAAGGAAAATGGCGGCGCTTGGAAAGGATGAAAATAGGGGTAACATATAAAAATACACAAAAGGAGTGGATTTCCACCCTACAATGCCTCGATGCTTATTCCAAAAACCAGGCGCCCTAGAAGCTTTCTTCATGTGCCCTACATACCACCTATGTTTTATTTCTCGATAGATAGCTAATGTGGTGGTAGCCAGCGAGAGGGCGGTTGTCAAAACCATGACGCCGCCATCCCAGCGTCGACGGTGCTAGCCTTTACTTCATCGCCAAGCAGAGGAATACGATAAATATGCGGACTCGCTTTCTAGTTCCTTGCATTGGTTGACGGTGCGGCAGTAGATGACTGCCCGCGAACTCAAGTGAATGGACACCATGAACCACCCAGGTCGCCCGCCTACGCCGAGATCATCGGACTGGTAGCACGGAGGGAGAGGTAGCAAGAACCAACACACCACTTTGGAAACGAGAAGAGCTCGAAATAGGAGAGTACTGATATGAACTCTGCGAGCATACTAGATTATATAAATGTACCTAAATTAGCATGAGATAGGAATAATGAAGTAAATGGACCTTTTGCAATATTTTTTTGTTAGACATACTCTTTTAAAAGCAAATAACTTGGTAGTGAAATATGCTAAATAAGCAAAATGGTGTCAAATAGATGTGTGTGAAATAACCGGTTCTGAGACAAAGTGTAGCAAAATAATCAGAAGCACAGCAAGGAGCAACAGCACATCAGCCAGTACAAGGCGTACTCTTGATCCGTTACATTATTTGTGAATCAACTGACTTCAAGATGTCTCTGAATGTATCTCTCATCTTCAAATCCGGGTATATGCCCATCAACACAGCCACGCCCCTATCCCAACTCCTCGCGCCAGATCACTCCCGCTCAACCAAGCAACTTGAACACATCCGCCATGCGGGTCTCTTTGGCCTTCTTACCACGGCCGTCCTTCTCACGGAACGCCGTATTGACCAGCTCCCGCTTCTCCTTCTGGATATCCAGCACACGCTCCTCGATCGACCCCTCCATGACAAGCCGGAAAACGGTGGTCTCGCGTGTCTGGCCGAGGCGGTGTACGCGGTCGACGGCCTGGTCTTCTATGGCGGGTGCCCACCCTGTAGGTATGTTAGCGAGAGGAATCATCGATATAGGAAGCAGGCTAGGATGCAGAGCAAAAGGGGGACTTACAGCTGTCAGCGAGGATGACGGTATCAGCAGCGACAAGGTTCAGGCCAACGCTGCACACGGCAAGACTGGCAAGCATGACGCGTGTGTCTGGGTCATTGTCGAGGGCATCGATGGCGGCATCACGTCGATCAGTCCTCATACTCCCATCGATGCGGGTGAATCGGATCCCTGCCCCCTTGAGCTGCACCTCAATAATATTGAGGAACGACGTCCACTGGGAGAAGATAATGACCTTGGATCCATCCTTGCGCATAGTCGCCTGCACTATTTGCAACAGAGCCTCCGTCTTGGAGCTTTGGGTCTCGGCGTCGAAGGAACTAGCTTCCTCGCCTGCACCCTCAGGGGCGGGTTCGAGCAGGGAATCCTCATCTAGCGCATTTCGGCACATGGGGCATTTGTGCTGGAGCTGTACGGCGCGGGATATACATGGGTGGCAGAAGACATGTTTGCAAGTAGTGATGACGGGGGCGGTCGGGGTATCAAAGCAGATGGCGCAGTCCTCTTGGCTCTCGATGTACAGGCGGAGCGCTTCCTGGAGAAGGGCGCGGTTCTTGTCATTGAGGACGACAACGTCTTGCTCTTCCAGAAGCTTGATAAGCTCGGTGACGCGTTCCTGGCAAAGCGTCCAGTGATTGCAGCTATATAACCGTGAGCAAGTCTGAGAGAAGCGCAGGAAGCAATAGGAAAACCCACATTTGTCGAAGACGAAGGAGGCGCTCCAGGACGTTCTGGAACCGACCCGCCTGGCCAGTCGAAGATTTCGACTGATACTCCTTCAAAACTCCTCTGGCTTCCGAACTGCGATATATCGTGAGCTTACAGATCCAAGGAAAACTCCGGACAGAGCCAGAAACTCACAGCATAGCATCATATTTGAGCTTCTCCTCATTCCGGAAGGCGATCTTGTGAATAAACTCCTTCTTCTCGGGAAGTTTGAGGTCCACAAACTTCATGTCCTTCTTACGCCGAAGGCAAAGATCCCGCATGAGTGCTTGAAGCAGAGCTTCGCCGCTACCGTCGCCTGAGCCGAGCCGGCGAGTGATCTTAGAGTTAAAGATCTCGGACTGCTCGATGCCTCCAGTTATGTGGAGGAACTTGACCAAGGAATGCAAATCCTTGATCGAGTTTACGCTGTGGTTGTCAGTAATCGTCCTCATCATGGACTAGGGATAGGCAACTCACATGGGCGTTCCCGTCAAAACCCAGCGGGATTCAGCGTTGATCTCGCAGGCCGCTAGGGCAGCTTGGGTTCTCGCATTGCGGATGGTGTGGCCTTCATCCAAAACTACGCGTCGCCACTTGATAGATGTGGATGTCAAGGCTCTGTCCGACTTTTGCTCCTGGGCCAATCGTCCATAGCTGGTGATGGCAACATCGTACTTGACAAGGTCTTTTGCCTTCATCTTGACGGTGCCATGGTAGATGAGAACCTTTGGCTGTTTGTCGGGATGGACGTGTCGCCTGATCTGCTGGTCCCAGTTGCTCATGACACTCACCGGAGCCACAATGAGAGTTGAGCCAGGGCCTCCGGTAAGTATCAGACTGATAATCTGGAGGGTCTTTCCAAGACCCATATCATCAGCAAGGATGCCCCCGGAAACCAGTTTCGGGGCGGTCGAAGTAACGAAATCCGATGCGATATTCCAGCATCGGCCTTTGTTATCGCGCCTCCAGAGCTGAACAACGTCGGTGGTGCCCACGGCAGGAAATTGAGGGTTTTCTTTGGAGGTCATCCAAGCCAGACCCTAGATTTGAATTGTTAGCGTTGCTCTAAAGGCATTCAACAGGCAAGCAAACCTGGAGTTGGTATGGCAGGAGCTGTGACTTGAGTTGGTCAGGCTGCTCCGCCATGGGCAGCTGCTCCAGCTGGTCCTCGCCAATTGCGAGACTCTTGATGGCGTCTGCACCACTTCGCATCTCTACCGCCTCGCTATTCTGAAGTAAGGTCTCGAGGGAGATTTCTGGCTTCTGGGGCACATCAGGGCCACCGAACCCGTACGTCGAGCCTCCATTCACCAAGCCCAAAGCAACTCTCCGAGCTTCAGCATCCTTCTTCGTCTTCTTGAGCTCCGTGGCCTTGACTAGCTTGTCGTTCTTGAGTGCTTCCTCGATCCTAGAACGCTCAGTCGGGTCGCTAGTTCCATAGAAGAACAGCTTAATTGGACAATCGTAGAAGCCCTTCTCGCCGTCAAGCTGGGCCTCAAGCATGATGTCACCACGATCCTGGGTTCGCATTAGCCCGCGATCAACCGACGATACACAAGGCTTGGTCCTACCACATATGGGGCGATTTTCTCAACTATCTTGCGCGGGAGATGGCCGATCTGGTCACCAACGACGTTGTCCACCCGGATCGCATTTCGGTCGTACTGCCGTGAGTCAGTTCATGATGGACGGGCAACGGTCTCACTGCAGCAGTGCACGGCGCGGAGCCGAGACAAAGAATGGGGCCACTTTGAGGTTTGACGAACCTGATTCTGGGGTTCTCGCCTGCATAGAACAGCTTCACCTGGTGAGGCGTACCCGCGATAGTATCTAATGCCGACAATTTTCCCAGCTAAACCGAGTCAATGGGGGACAACGTCGGGGCCTATAGTAAAATATGAAGACGCACCAAATGAGCCATAGAGCTCCAATACAGGCCCGTCATCGTCTTGGGTCAAGTCCAGATACTCCGGCTCGACAACCGAAGCTTGAGAAGAGGGCACATTCTGCGACGACGACGAAGAAGATGGCACACTCCCTGTCATCCTGGTACCCGCCAGGCCAGCACTGACTGGATGACGGCGCGCGGTGGGTTGGGCATAACTGCCGGCCCCTTTTCCGTGGGCGGGTCGCTTGTTGGTGTGGGATTGACGCGTCTCAGTGCCGACGTCGCCGTCCTCGTCGTCGCCGGTCAAGTCAATGAAGTCGTGCGTTCGCTTCTTGGGTCTGGGCATCGTGATGGCGCGATAGGAAACGATGAGAGGAAGCACAACAAACACGCCACTTTTCTCCTCTCCGTTGGATTGAGGGTTTTGATGTTGTAGAGCTTTCGTCTCACACGTACGCTTGCTCCTGCCGTCTACTCTACCTACGGTTGACTATAGCGACATCCATCCAAAATCGATTTTTCAATTTTAGATTTTATCTAATCACCCTATAGGCATTTAATATATTTTAGATCATAAAATAAGCTAATATTATATACATAGATATTACTATAGCGATACTACTAATTGAATTTTTATTTATAAATAAACTTAGGTAATAATTATTAAGATTCTATAAAGACAATTAATCTTAAATAATATTAATTAACCTTGAATAATAGCAATTAATCTTAAATAATGAAGATTAATCTTAAATATTAAAGATTAACTTTAAATAATAGCGATTAATCTTAAATAATAGCAATTAACCTTAAATAATAGTAATTAATCTTAAATAAAGAGAGTTAATATTAAATAAAAATAATTAACTTTATATAAGCTAGAATAGCCTTATAAAGATTCCTTTATATTTAAATAGTTAATAATTTAATTAAATAATAATTAGAATTATAAATTATATTAAATTTAGGGGAATATAAAGGTTATAAAAATAATATTAATTATTATCTTCTTATTTCACTAAAAACCTATTCTTAATTATTAAATCTAATATTAATAAAGTAAGATTTATAGAAAATAATATTAATAATCTCTCTATTATAAGTTTAGGCCCTTAGAAAAGCTTTATTAATTAATTAGGATAATATATAAAATAGTATTATAAATATTTACCATTAATTTTATACTCCCTATAAACTTTAATAACAATTCCTTACCTTCCCTTATAAGCCTAATAATTATAAATATTTTAAAAAAGGCTAATATTATATAATAGTTTAATATTATAAAGGATTACTTTATATT
This sequence comes from Fusarium robinianum, assembly GCA_013623725.1. Lineage (NCBI taxonomy): Eukaryota > Fungi > Ascomycota > Sordariomycetes > Hypocreales > Nectriaceae > Fusarium > Fusarium robinianum. The sequence continues at coordinate 7,344 of JABFFI010000479.1, read as the reverse complement.
TAACTCTATAGTGATCTTTAACTTCTTAAATTAATATAAATATCCCCTAAAGCGCTTAATAAAGGTTAAGGAGATTTAAAAGTAAATAAAGAAGAAGCTATTTAATCTAAAGTTTAAATGCCCCTAATTAATAGATTCCCTTATTAAGTATTTATATAAAGAAGAATATATAAATATATATATATATAACTATTATTAAATAAATAAGGGTATATTATAGGATATATATATTATACTTAATAATATCTTAGGTAATTATACCTTTTATTATTATTAAGGTAAGGTAAAGGATTATTCTTTAAATAAATTAGCTAAATATAAGGCTAGTAAGAATATTAAAGAGGCTATAGTAAAGTGCCTAAAGATTAAGGTGGATTTATAAGATTATAAGATATATAAGGAGTTAAAGATAATTCCTTTAAAGTATCTAAGGATAATAATAAATATCTTTATTAGCTTACTTATAAGGCATTAGGAGAATAATAATTTTATTAATAAGAAATAGATTAATATTATATAATATTAAGAGGGCATTTAAAGGTAGGTTAGAGGTAAAGTAAATATAAATTTTTATATATAGGAATAAATAAACTTAATTAGGATTTAAAGTTAATAATATTTTCCTTTAAAGTATAATCTTTAATATTTTAATATAATCTTCTTTATATAGGTGAAAGAGAAATTTTTTCCTCTTTTTTAATCTCCTTCTCTTAAGTATAATGTGATTATTATGCCAGCTAAAGCCCTTGACCTTATATCACTCTATTAGTAGATTATAGCCTAATATAAAGCTGGAAAGATATTATAAGAGGTTATTTAGATATTTTATAATAAGTATTAAGTCTTAATTAAGTAATCTATTCTCTTTAAGTTTTATTATAATTAGAGATTAAAGAAATAAATAATAATATATAATAATAAGAAGCTATATATGCGTTTATATATATTATTTTTTAAAAAGGTCTTAATTAATAATATTATCTTAAAATGATTATAAGATAAAGGCTTTATTATTAATTTATAATAATTTATATCGATTTATTATAAAGAAGAATTCTATTAATATTAAACCCCTAAATAAAATTATATTATAGCTAAAAAGGTAATGGCCTTATTTATTAAGTAAAGTTAATACTTATCCACTATCCACTTATATAATTATGGCCTTCTTTATATAATTATATATTAAAGAGAATATATTATTATTTATAATCCTTTATATAATACTTATTATAAGTTTATGCCTAAGAATATCTCTAAATACTTTAAAAAAGCCCCCTTTTATTATTAAATATTTAACCTTTAAGGTATTAATAAGATATAGTTTATTAATAAATATAATAAGCTTAAACCCTAAGGTATTAAGATTTATACTACTATTAATAATTATACTCGATTTATTATATAATTTTATTATGGTTTTTTAGCTATTATAGCTTAAAATATTACTCTTTAGTATCTCTATATATTAAAATAGTGAGATATTATATTAAGGAGAATATAATTGGATTATAAAGGTGAAATAACTATAATCTATATTATATATTAGTTTTTTTTATTATATAAGAAGAAGGAGTAACTAGTTCTTATTAAAGTTAAATATTTTAATATAATATAAGGAGGACCCTCTATAAGGGAACCTAATATATTTGACTTATTATTTATTATATTGACCGTATTATGTTATGTTATTATATCGCGAGTATCGTTGACCTTATTAGTCGGCCTATTTCTACAGTCACCTTCGGTCTATAATAAGTTGAATAGTCGATTGATTATATCTTAAAGCTGCATTTTTATTATAGTTGAATCCCCTCTTTTCCTCCGGCCCAAATACCCCCACTCACCGTCATCCCCTTCATCCCGATAGTCACTCTTACTTAAAGAATACCCTCACTATCCCCAACGAGCATAGAAGCTATTAAATCTATATATTAAGTTCCGCCGACCTTTTATAACTTCTTAGCCCTTTATTAAACTTAGTTACCTTATATTTATGCCCCCGAGCCTTTAGTATATATTCTATTATATTCTCTAGTAATCTTCTCTCTTCCCTTAGAAAATCTCTATGCCCCTCTATAAGGTCTAAGATTAGACCTAGAAGAAGGAGAATAAAGTATCTAACTATGGCTAGCTTAGTAAATTATAGCTCTTTAAGCGATATAATCTAAGTTATAAGCCCTTATATTATATTGAGTTCTAGGTAATAGACCTTGTGGCCTAATTATTAAAGCTCGGGGCTATTGCTCTCCTTTAGGCTTGTAAGCGTATTACTAAGCATCTCATTTATATATTGAAGCTCGCTTTGATAGTCGTCCGCGTAGTTGTTGTGGATTGTAGGTTGGAGGGTTTGGCGCTGGAAAGGCAGGGCTATCTTATGTGGTTATTTGTGGTTGATTGTATGTGTGGTTGTTTGAGGTTAATAAAGGTTGTGGGTTAGTTTAGCTATTTGAGGTAGAGATAACTTAGGATTTTATATTTTTGCAGTTTATTATGCTTAAGTTATTGATCTTAATAAGGTTCATTGTGATAGTTATTATTGTGATATGGTAATTACTGCTTTAGTTATTAGGTTATAAGGCATAGGGTATAGTGCCTTTATTGTGTTATTATTGTATTTTGCTGGGTTGCTTTGATCCCTATAATTGGGTTATAATAAAGCTTANNAATATAAGGAGGAATAGTTAAGGTGGACCCTGAATAATAAGGGTAAGGGGATTAAGATCTTATTTTTATTAAGTTTAAGGATTATTAGATCTTTAGATATAATATCTATAATATATAGATTGAATTATAATAACTTAGACTTTATAAAGAGATAATAAAGAAATGGTATATAGGCTTTCCCTTATTCTTCTTTAATTATTATTATTTAATATCTTTAAGTATTCTTTTAATAGCTTATAAACTATTCTTATTTTAATAGAGGGTCTATTATAAATTAAATGGCTATTTTATTTATCTTTATAAATCCTATTTAATATAACCTTAAGAAATATATTAGAATATAAAATAATTATAGGATTAAAAAGTAATTATTATACCTATATATAATCCTAAGGTAATTATTAATTCTTTATTATAATATAAATATTCCTTAATTTATAGAGCTAATCTCTAAAGATCTTTTTTAATATTATAAGAATAAGCTTAATTTTATATATATAGACCTAGATACCTTCTTATTAATTAAAATAATAATTATTTACTCGTGGATTATTAAGAAGAAGATTAAAAAGCTTTTTAAGAACCCTCTTAATTTTAATTACCCTTTTTTTTAAGAGTATTTAATATTAAGATTAGAATTAATATAATATATCCTTAAATAATAAGAATTAATAATATTATTTCTTAAGTATTTAATAAAAGGAAGGGAATAGCTTTAAAAGCTCCTTATTAAATATAATATTATACTCTAAGAATTAATATTACTTAGCTAAAAGTAATCTAATTAAATATAATCTCTTTATTACCTTTTAATTATAATCTCTTTATATTTTATATAGTTATTATAAAAGATATAATACCCTTTTTTAAAGCTTTTTAAATATCCACTTCCTTTTAATCTTTAAAGAGATTATCTTTAAATAATAATAAATATTTATCACTTATAAATAAGATATTAAGCTTATTCTTATTTATAATGCCTATCTCCTAATTATCTTTAATTTATTTAAAAAGCTTTTAATTATTTTTAATTTACTTAGAAAATGGCTACTTTAGCTATATTTTAATCTTAATAATTTATTTTTCCTTTATCTCTTTGGTTTTTATTTAAGGCTTTTTTTTCTTTATCTTTTTTTTCTTTAATATAAGTAATATAAAAGCCTTTTACTTATATATATATATTACCTTCTTTCTCTCCTTAATATTAAAGATTCTAATTAATTATAATAAATTAGCCTTACCCTTCTCTTTATTATTAAATATATATAAGAATATTAAAGAGAACTTAAAGGGACTTATAATCTTTATATTTATACCCTTTAAAAGTATTAAAAGAGATATAGTTTAATAAATATATAATAAAAAGCAAGAGATATTATTTAGCTAAGTAAGAGTTATTAATATAATAATCTCTTATTCTTAAGCCTAAATCTTATTATTCTTTAATATTAGGAGAAGAATCGCTTTAATAAGGTTATTATAACTTATAAATACCTTTTTTAGTATTTTAAAGGAAATCTTAGTAATTCTATTAACTAACTTTAAATAACTCTTTAAATATTATTTTAAATAAAGCCCCCTATATCTTTTAATTATATATTTTATTATAAATAATATAATTAAGAGTATAAATAATAAATCAGGCGTTATATTTTTTTATATTATTTAAGCTAAGATCTTATAATATTGGTTTTTAATTATTAATACTTATTAAAGTGATTATATATATATATAAATAGGGATACTTAAGGTGGAGGTTGGTTAATATTATAAGAGAGGAGGAAAATTAAATTTAATAATAAAAAAGTTATTTTTAATAAGATTAATTATAATAATCTTATTACTTTAAAGGGAGGAGAAGGTTAATAATAAAAATAATATTATATAATAAAGGTAGAGTAATTAATTAGGATATTATACTTTTAATATAATATAGGAATAACCTACTTATAGGCAAATATAATTGCTTATAATAATAAAAGATAAAAAAAGAAAGTTTATTATTTTAATTATTTTAATATAATCTTTATAGCTTTATATTTATTAAGGGATATCTTATAAGAAGTTATGCCCTAAATATAATAATAAGTTCTTATATATAAGATTAGGTTATTTTATATAAAATTAATTGTATATATATCTATATAAGCTTAGATAGACTAAAGTAAGGCTATAT
>JABFFI010000478.1:0-80500 GCA_013623725.1 Fusarium robinianum | reverse complement strand
AAAAAAAAAAAAAAAAAGAAGCGACAAAAACTCCCTTGGTCCAGTCAGCGAAGCGACGAGGTGGCGGCCCTATAGATACGACGTCGGCATCCATCCAGCCCTTGCATCTCGGCCGGCCGTGGATCTTCGAGACTTGCCATGACCCTGGCCACAAAACTAAGATATCATCTCGCTGCATGGTGGCGATCCCTAGCGCTGCGTCATTGAGCTCCCTGATTCGGTCGTCCCCAGATAAACAGAAAAAATTACCAACGTCGCCGCCGCCCCTCGACTGACTTGCAGCAACAAGACAGCAGCACGCAGCATTAGCCACCCTCCCAACATCCTTGGGACAAGACTAATAATAATCACCGCCTGCTCTATCCTGTCCGTTGGCCCTCTTTTGCATTTTGCCCTGTCCCTTCCGGCCGGTTGCAGTCATTTTTAAATTCTTTTTTTTTTTTTTACCCCTTCGTCGTTCGGCTCTTCCCCTACTCTGTCCCGCAACCGTCATCAGAGACAAAGCAGAGAGACATATACAGACGGATAGAAGCGGGAGACAAGCACGCACTGCAAGCGAGGCGGCCCCATTCCAAGACACCACACGGAAAGCCGTCCACAGGAACGCTGATCTGATCGCGGATGAAAGCTTCCCTAGCTCTCCAAGCAACCCTTCATTATCTTGAACCTTGCTTGATAAAACGAGCGTTCGGAACCTTGCAGGCGGGAGTTTATGAGTCCCCAAGTTTCGAATCCTCCCATCATCATCGCCTCTCTTCCCCAGGTCTTCTAGGTCACTGTCCCGTCTCGTTAAATAGGAGCTGGCCGCTGTTTCTTGGTCAAAATCGGTCGGGAATCTAGGTGCAACAGCAACTTGTTAGCTCTCTCGCCTGGGTCAAAGTTCCAGTGTTCCCTCCCCCCCTTTCCCCTCTAACTTGACCGTTCGGGCTTCGCTTCCCGCCGCCCAAGCAACCCACTCACGACGCACAACGCAAGCGGCGGCGCTCGCACACCATCATGGATACCGGTACCATGGACACCATGAACAACCGACCGGGCCCGAATCTTGTTAGCACGGTCGGCGCTGTAGATAGCCCAGTGTATTCGACTAGCCCCTCTGACGACGCCTCTACCGACTTTTCGTCCCGTCGGTTCTCGGCACCTCATCCTCATCCTCATTCTTCTTCCTCCTCTCACCCTATTCATCCGTCCTTTGTCTTTGGTCACCATTCCCAACCTCGATCGTCACCCCTCGCTAATTTCGTCGCCGTCCCCACGAGAAAGAGTGGCAGCGCCGAGCCGGCCACCAACTCAGACGGCAGTGCTCGACGTGCCAGCTTCTCGATTCCTCCTCACCCTTCTTCATCTTCATCTTTCTCCTCCGTCAAGAACTCTCGGTCGCAGCTTCCGCGCGCCCGTCGTGAGTCAATGACCTCTGACGTATGGATCGAAGACCTGGCGCTGGCCGACTCACAGCTCGCCCATGTCGACGACCCCCACAGCCAGCGAACTCGCCTGGCTGCATCCAACGACAGCTCCTACTACACCGTCTCGGCTGAACCTGCCACCTCCTTCATCACCAAGTCGTCTTCCTCCTCCGACCCTCAGAGTAGGAGGCTCTCCGGGAACTCGCTCTATTCTCTCGCATCCGCTCGTGGTGTTCCTAGCAGCTCCGCCTCTGCCCATGGGTCAGAATTGGGGACGCCTCCGCGATCGATGCCCAGCTTGATACCTGCGGGCAAGGGCCTGGGACCATCACAATCCGAGCCTGGAGTATCCAACGTCACCGTCACGACATCCTCGGCCGCCCATCTGAGCCAGGCAGTCCCGGGGCAGCATCATCATCACCTTGTGCCGCGGGATACCCATTCACAGCCACTTGACTTGATACGTCGAACCCACCGCAACGACAATATGCAGAATACCAGTGCCAATCTGCGCTCGCAGCCCGATCGCTCCCGGAGCCGGGCCAAGAGGCGTTTTAGCGGGAGCACAGCGACCAGCAGCCACAGCCCAAGTAGTGATCGCGGTCCCCACCATCGGGAGAGAGAAGAGGGTGAGTCTTTTTCTCGGGCCCATTCCAAGCATCTGACCTAGCAGAGAGTCTAACGCACTGCAGTGAAACCGGCGCGCTGGGGCATAATCGGCGTATGTGCACTGGATATCAAGGCCAGAAGCAAGCCCAGCAGGAACATCCTCAACCGTCTTATCGCGAATCGCGACTTTGATGTTGTGGTTTTCGGCGACAAAGTCATTCTCGACGAAGGTATGTCACTCAACGGGAATAAGAAAAGTGAATTGTATTTTTACGGAACTATTCTAATCTCTTTCCGACTGCAGAGGTTGAAAACTGGCCCATCTGGTGAGTCCATTCTCTCGGTGAACCGAAAGAGCATAGTCATGACGTGCATCGACCACCCTGCAAAGGGCACGTGCCGAATTTCCCAAAACGATCACTGACGATAGTTACCTTACACACAGCGATTACCTCATCTCCTTCTACTCCGATGGCTTCCCTCTCGACAAGGCCGTTGCCTATGTCAAGGCCCGAAAGCCTTTTTGCGTCAACGATGTTACAATGCAACAGATCCTTTGGGATCGCCGTCTCTGCCTCCATTTGCTCGACAAGATCCAGGTCCGCACGCCACGACGAATCGAAGTTAACCGTGATGGCGGACCCCAGATGCTTACGCCAGAGATGGCCAAGCATGTCAAGGATGTGTCCGGTGTTTCCTTAGAACCAATTGATCCATCCGGGCTGCCTCCTCCACGCAAGGTCGAGTTGCTTGACGACGGCGACGTCCTGAGCGTGGATGGCATGTTGCTTAAAAAGCCATTTGTCGAGAAACCTACGAGCGGCGAAGACCACAACATCATCATCTACTTCCCCAAGAGCGCTGGCGGTGGTGCTCGGAAGCTCTTCAGAAAGATTGGAAACAAGAGCTCAGACTACATTGCAGACCTCAACATCCCCCGAGCGATTACCGAACCGGGTAGCAGTTACATCTACGAAAGCTTTATGCAAGTCGATAACGCCGAAGATGTCAAGGCATACACGGTTGGGCCGCAGTACTGTCACGCCGAGACGCGAAAGAGTCCCGTTGTCGATGGTGTCGTGAGGAGAAACACTCACGGCAAAGAGCTGCGCTATGTCACCGCACTCAACCCCGAGGAAAAGGAAATGGCGAGCAAGATCTCGATTGCCTTCGGTCAGAGGGTCTGCGGCTTTGACCTGCTCCGAGCTTCTGGGAAGAGCTACGTCATTGATGTCAATGGTTGGAGTTTCGTCAAAGACAACGATGATTACTACGAGCATTGTGCCAACATCCTGAGGGATGTTTTCCTCAAGGAGAAAATGAGACGAGGGGGTGTTACGCCGCCATCTATGCCCTCGCCAGATGTGTCAGAGACTGACCCATTTACTCGAGCGGTTAACGCGTTCAAGGACCGGGAGCAATCCAGTTTGCCCGGTACGAACGGTGTTAGGACGAGCATCAACTCGACGTCAAACGGCACCGATTCTCTGCATGACGACTCGTTCCGCCGCGTCCCTAGTGGAACGGCGACCCCTCTGCTTACTGACAGCGTCCTACCGTCAAAGGCCCACAGCTCCTCCGCTACTCCTGCTGTGGCCCCAACTGCCACCGACGTGAGCTTGCCGGGAAGTATATCAGCACCTCCTGGAACGCAACAGAGCGGCACCTCGGATTTACCATCAGAGCCACGGGAGGAAGACGCGCCCGCGCCGCCGCCACCCAAGCACTCTTGGAAATTAAAAGGCATGGTCTCGGTGATTCGACATGCTGACCGCACCCCGAAGCAGAAGTACAAGTTCACCTTCCACTCGGAGCCGTTCATTGCGCTTCTGAAAGGCCATCAGGAAGAGGTCTTGTTGATTGGCGAGGCTGCCTTGGGCAGCGTCATACAGGCTGTTGACGTGGCCTTCCAAGAGGGGATCGAGGATCGAGGAAAGCTCCGGGCGTTGCGCAATGTGTTGGTGAAGAAGGGAAGCTGGGCAGGCACCAAAGTCCAAATCAAGCCCATGTTTCGGAAAAAGAAGACGGAGGCGCCGCCAGTTGAAGAGAATGCGACTGTTTCCGACAACAAGGACAGCCCAGCTGGAGAAGGCGACTCCAAGGAGCCGTATCGAAGCCCCAAGCGACACGACTCCCTCTCGGGCGTTACCATGTCCAAGTTCACGGCAGCAGAAGAAAGTCTGGTTCTCGACAAACTGCAGCTCATCGTAAAATGGGGAGGAGAGCCGACGCACTCAGCCCGATACCAATCTCAGGAGCTTGGCGAGAACATGCGCAACGACCTGATGTTGTTGAACAGGGACGTCCTCGACGAAGTCCACGTCTTCAGCAGTTCCGAGAGACGTGTGACCACCAGCGCCCAGATCTGGGCGGCCTCGTTCCTTGGCAAGAAGGACGTTCCCGAGGACTTCATCACCATCCGCAAAGATCTTCTAGACGATTCAAACGCTGCAAAGGACGAGATGGACAAGGTCAAGAAGAAGCTGAAAGGCCTTTTGCGCAAGGGCAACGAACGGCCGGCACAGTTCGCATGGCCAGAAAACATGCCAGAGCCCTCCGAGGTGCAGACCAGAGTGGTGCAGCTAATGAACTTCCACCGCCGTGTCATGCATTACAACTATAGCAAGCTCTACAGTGGGGCGGCCACGTCCTTGAATGCTATTTCGAATCCGAGTAGCGAGAAGCTTTCAGGGGAGACGTCGAGTTCTTCCATCGCGTCCTCGCTGTCGCATGCCAACTCGGTCAACCACATCCAGTCTCGGTGGTGTTGTGGCGAGGACGCGGACCTGTTCCGAGAGCGATGGGAGAAGCTCTTCTCGGAGTTTTGCGACGGCGACAAGGTGGACCCAAGCAAGATATCCGAACTGTACGATACGATGAAGTTCGACGCCTTGCACAATCGTCAGTTCCTCGAGTGGGTGTACACGCCTCCGAAACAGATGGTGGACGAATATGCCGCCTCCGCATCCAACTCTGGGTCTTCCGTCAATGGACAAAATGGTACTAAGGAGACTAAGCAGAAGGCATCGGAGGATGGCAAACCTTCAGAGGAAGTCAAGAACGACAAGGCCCAAGACCCGCCGTCCAATGGATCAGATAAAATTGACCATAGCAGTCGCTCTGCCTCGGTCAAGAGACTCTTCAGGAGGCGATCGTTCCTTAACAACCTACGGCACCTCAACGAGGAAGCTCCGCCGGAGCAATACTTCCGACTCTACAAGGGCACCAAGCAATCCTCATCGAAGCCGGACCCGCGCAATGAGCCCTTGCAAGAGCTGTACCGGCTCGCGAAGGTGCTGTTCGACTTCATCTGCCCCCAAGAGTACGGCATCTCAGACAGCGAGAAGCTCGAGATTGGCCTGCTCACCTCGTTGCCGCTGCTCAAGGAGATTGTCCAGGACCTTGAGGAGATGCAGGCTTCGGACGACGCCAAGGCCTTCATCTACTTCACCAAGGAATCGCACATCTATACGTTGCTCAACTGCATCATCGAGGGCGGCGTCGAGACCAAGATCAAGCGGAGCACCATCCCCGAGCTTGACTACCTCTCGCAGATCAGCTTCGAGCTTTACGAGGCAGAGATGAAGACGACCGGTGCCGGCTCGTCGCCCGATGACGAGCCCACCTTCACATACAGCATCCGCATCACCATCAGCCCGGGCTGCCACGTCTTCGACCCGCTGCACGTACAGCTGGACAGCCGACACTGCATCGGGTGGGCCCCCAGGCGTAGCTTGACACCCCACGCAGACTGGTTGCAGGTCATCAAGACTCTCCGAGCCAAGTTCAACCAGTAAGAAACCCCCTAAATCCCCCTGACCTAGTTTCTCGCTTTTCTTCCCCGCCCGTGTCGGCACGACTAACTCCGCTCTGCAGGGTCAAGCTCCCAAAAACGTTCCTGGCGGTGAACCTCTCTGATGCCTTCACATTCGAAGAGCTTGAGCGACAAGGAAGCGACAACGATGTGCTGGAAATGAAGGTCGTGCCGCCCAAGAGTCTCCTACCTGACACGACGAAACCACACGAGCATGATGTGCTGAAGGAGAAATAGAGCCGAGGATGGCAAGACGAGCAGTCCCTAGATGGGGAGGTAAATCAAGGGAACATGAGAAATAGCACCTGATATGACGTGCCGCGGTTAGGGCAGGGTCTTTACCGAAGAGCTAAAATACCGCCATTACGGCTCACCGCACATTGAAATCCGTCAACTGCATTTGGCACCGGTATCAATCGAAGATTCGGCACCCATATCGTCAATACAAGGGGGGGAGGGGGGGCGCAAGGGCTTAGTAGGGCCACTTTTGACACCGTCCTTCGTCAATGTCGACAGACATGTGATGAGACGATCCAGATAGGTGAGATCAGCATGAACCAGAAAATAGCAATGGAAAAGTAATAGTCATATTTTGACGATGTCCGTCCCCCATGCTGCGTGATAAAGTAAGAGAGAGACTTAAGCATCGCTACCCGGTTCCCTGCAAGCTGTGGAGGGTCAGATGGGGCCCCGGCCTGCGGAACCGTGCGGTCAAGCTTTCTATAAAAGTTACGAGTGTATCAAACGGGGGGCGATATCATGAGCCGTTGAGCCACGGCTGCACTCATTTGCATGTGTCGGTGACGGGCATTGGGGTGCCAAAAGGTGACGTCTCAGGGGTAGGTCTCCGAGTATCGGTATCACTGCCCACGTCTGAAGTTTTCTGCAATTAGCAAATAGTTTGATACGGTTAAGGATACAAAAGGGCGGAATAGGTTGATTGCCCATCTTTGTCGTAATGGGGGGCTCAATGGTTGAACCCCAAGGACCGGAAATCTGGGTCACTGCCAACGATGCGATCCCCTCACGTGGTGTCCACCTCCTGAAACGCGCCCGAGGATATGGACGCGGAATCGGTCTGCCTTTTTCGGACATAATGTCAGTGTCATTGCCATGGATGATGGCGCGCCTGTGGCATCACCAACTCCCTTTTTGTCGGTAGCTTGCTACCTCCAGGATGGGCAAAACAGTGGGGGGGTTCGCTGGGAACCAAGTCCGGGACAAGGGTCCTTTGTGGGGGTAGACGACGACAGGGACGCCATGAATCCTCGGGAAGAATGTTCGACTTGATGTTCTGGAATTCACCAGACCCGCAAGTGGACTCCCTTTGTGGCATGTTAGAAGGGTATCGTCGCCTCATGGATGGATGCTAGACCAACCTAGGGAGATTACACCTCCCAGGCCAGGCTCCCAGAGCTGCCCTTTTGATCGAGATTGATGGCTCTTGAGGCCTCGAGAGGATCTAGGACTAGAGAAAAGTCCCATTCGGCCGGGAGCGGCGTGGTCGACGCGGAGCACTCAGACGTTCCTTTGATACAGCGAGAAGAGATGAACTTCTTGTCAAGTCGAGACGTAGCCGCAATTAAGTGGACCCAGGCGTGATCGTAAGATGAAGCGTGTGACAAGTGACTGGGTTGAGCTCTGTCAACCAACGACATCACTGCGAAAGCCAGGACAAGGTCAAGGACAACGGGTGGAAAGTCCCAGCAAGGTAAGCCACCAGAGGTTATGGCTAGAGATCCGAGGCGGAGGCGTCTGCAGATGGGGAAATGCGATGCCGGAGCCCGGCAGATGGGCATGGGGCTGGTCGCATGCATGCAAGACGAACGACGACGGTTGGCGTTATGGCCATGCTGTCGGAGAAATTCAGACGAATGCCTAAAAAATAGCCGCGTCCCTCGAGGGTTCGGATATGTGGAGGATTCACTGAGAAGTATGGTACTGGCACCAGTCAGGGGTCGAAACGGGGCAACGCCATCCCCTCTGACCGAGGTCAACCGTGTAAGTGACGAGAGATTACGAAGTAATGCGCTCTCGGATTGATGAAGACGTTGTCTCGCACACGCAAGTCTCGCACAAGCTAGGCGTGACAACAACGGACATGGCTGGAGTTTCAGCAGCCAAGAACACACAGAGGTAGGTAGGTAACTGGCCTGGTCCAAGCTGAGGCGGCAACTGGCGCTGACAACAGATATGACAGTTGACGTTTGGAGGCTCGATAATGTCACTCTCCTCGAAGCTGGGGGCCCTAGGCCGGTGGCTGGCCGGAAGGACGGGGTAATGCGCCGTGCAGCATGCAGGCAACGCTTCACCGGTGGCGGGGGGACGGTTCCAGTCCCGATGACGACCCTTTCCTAGACACCGCGGGGAGTGTTGAATTGCCGGGACGGCCTCAAGGAGCCGGCGACAGGCCTCGGTGCATGGGGACGAGTTGGGTTGTTCTCTTCCGAGAAGGAAAGGTCGTGCCACGGACTGCGTGTGGAAGCTGGGGGTGTTGGCAGGGTCGCATGGCCTGCAAGTCAGCAGGTTGGAGACAACAGGATGGGAGAGGCTCAGCTCAAGGCTGGCCTGTGTGCGAAGAAAGACGCGGGACCAGGTCCAGCATGGCATATCAGCGTAACGAAACCGGTGTTCCGGATCATTTGGAGATGAAGGAGACAGGGCCAGCAGAGAGACGAGCGATCATCGATAGAGACGACAGTTAGGGCTAGCAAAGGACGGCAGGGCCTGCCACGTTGTCTCCCTCTGGTGATGGCATCAACAGGGAATTGCAAAGCAGGCCTCTCCCTGGCCCCTTGGCCTCCGGAAGCGAGCCCATTTGTTTGGCAACCAGCCTTTAAGGGTTTGTTGGCGCTGGCGGTGGAGGGCGGCCGGGATGAGGCGTTTGCGAGCTGGTAACGGGCGATTGGATACCAAGGTGCGTGGGAAGCGTGGTGGTCGCAATTATGAAATACTCCGTCTGTGGTAGGTGAAGATGAAAGAGGAGAGATCCAGAGGTGGAGGTCACAGTCTGGATAGGTAGGTACAAACGTGGAAGGCTCAAGGTCAGGGCATGTGGTCGAGGAACAAGGGAGGGCACCTGACGTAGCACAACGACGCGGACGGTTCCATGTAAGGCGGAAGGTACAAGCGGGGATTCCAGAAAGGAAAGTGCTCATCGAGAAGCAGTCACAGGACGAAAGAGGAAATAGGTCCACGGGCAACATCTCCCGAGGTTGCGCCTACCTATGCGCATCTCGCTGAAAAGGGATATTGAGAGGACATCAGACCACTCAACAAACATGGAAGGCAGAGGAGTAAGAAACCTTGAGAGAAATGAGACAACATGAACAGAGACAATTGCCTTTGAGCACCCGGTGAGCGCATCCGTACCCTACACCCACGAGGTAGACGGGCATCAACGGCCGCACCCGCGGAAGCACAACGCGGCACACACAAATGAGCTGCAATCAAATCGGCGTTCTGGAAGCTGTCGGATGTAAACGAAAGGAAGGGGAATGTCAACAAACGGGCCCTCGCCGACCAGGTGGTGGAGGCAAACCATCACCTCGCTTCGGCGAGACGTCCGCCACCTGATGATCAGTGCAGCTGGCTGTGCTTGTATTGAGAGAATCAATGGAAATGATATTACATGTAGCCTTTGTCGTCTGCATGAGACAACGCGTGTAGAAGCGATGGGGCCGATCAGAGAAAGGACCGCCCCGGCACGGCGTTGCTTTAGGGCCGAGATGAGACGGCCTCCCCGGGCCTCGGTGGGCTGAGGCGGTAAATGCCGAAGAGCCCTCATTCTTCTGTCGAACACGACTAACATCATGAATCCAACCGTCATGGAGGCTCCATGAAAATCAAGCGGATGGGGATGGGTCGCGCCTTTTTTTTATTATATTATTATTATTATTATTATTATTTTTCATCAACCCAGTTGGACTGTCACTATGGCCCATGAGTTGTTGACCTTGTTCCATGGCTCTTGATCCGTGATCCGCGGTTGTTGGTGGTTACTGCAATATGTCTTCGCTTTCACATTCCTGAACCGCGAGAATACGCAAACACCTCAAGGATGTAATGAATGCCCTTGCGCATCGGCTAGGTCGTTGGGGTCCATGTACACGACGGAGTATATCCACCGGCAATGCGACTTTGACCTTTATATTAGTATTCTGAACGAGCAGACCGGCATCCGCTCCCGCCATGATAGCGCGTGTCCATCAAGCGCGGAACCAATAACAGTACGGCTGTTTCACAACAAACGCGACAGAATCATTCAACCCTCCTCAAACTACGGAGTAAGTTGGATCTTGACCCGTTTCAACAAGGAATGATCCACACATATTGCTTGTGAATGGACCCTGAAGATATCGACGCTGGTTAGTTTGCCCAACGGGCCTCTGGACCCTCACAATGCAATTGGAGTCTGGACAAATGCAGCAACTGGTCTCTGGCGTCTTTTGCCTCAGTTGCCTGGTCCCTCCCCTGGTTACCTACCCTGTTCCAAACAACGGCGTTTGGGGGTGCCTGTTGGGTGGCAGAGCCGGGGAAAACACCAAATCACCCGGAATAGCAACGGGAAAGGACCCATCTAGGCGGGAAGACGCTGGGGCGCCATCCGTTGTAGACTGGGTCATGGCAGTGGCTTGTTGAGCAGCAAGAGCTTGCCGATTACCAACTGGGAAACGCAAAGAGGTCGAGCTTTAGAGGCTTGCCCCCAACACGGCGCAACAAACACGGCGAGCTAGCCCAAGTATCAAGGTTCACCCCGTCCAAGTCTGACAACTGGCACATACGTACCATCATCCAGCGTCGAGTCTGGACCCATTCTGGACTGGGTTGACGGTGACCATCAACGGTCAGACCCCAGACCGCAGAACAAAGACGAGGACAAGATGGGGCAAGATGATCGGAAGAGCTCTGCCTTGGTGCTAGAGAGAGTCAGACAATAGGCGGCGGGGATGTGCCAGGGTTCTGGGATGGGGGCGCGGTTGTAGCCAGCATTGTCAGCTGTCAGTTAGTCGTGGAGGTGTTGCAGCATGCCAAGGTACACTCGCTGAGATGGGCATTGCCGGGGATGGGATCCAAAGTTCTGAGGAGCCATCCTCTGCTGATGACAACCCCCCTGCCATGCCGATCCAGAGCCCCATCCTGAGCTTGCCTGGGGGCTGCTTATTAGTCCCCTACTCTCTGCACGGATCGAAATAAGCGTTTCGTAAGAGGTACCTACCGACTTTTGAGACGGGCGAGACAGTTGTCGATGCAGATGAAAAACGACCTACCTTCCCTCGGGCTCCTCTGCCTAGAATTAGGTACCCGGGTACCAAAACAGGCTAGGCCAGAACCGAGGACCGAAGCATCCCTCGATGGATGCGCGTTTGTGGTGTTGGCGCTCTGGTTTTGGCTATCCCTTTGGGAGGGGGTTTAAGTTTGACGCTGGTTTTCCCGATTTTGGTGTTGAGTCGGTGTTGGTGAGCTGGGGGCAGGTGCCCAAGTGCTTGTTGAAGGTACCTCCTACATTCATGTCACCAACAAATCTCACATTCCGTGATTCTTTCCCCATCCACCCAGGCCAGCCAGGTCCGTCCGGACAGGTGCTCCGTCCCGTCTCTATTCCCGGACACTCCTGCCACCGAATTACCTGCCGTGCATTATTCATTGATTTTTTTTCTTCTTTTTCGGCGAGGGCTTCTCCATCGTCTCGCCTCCCTCTTGCCTTAGTACCTACCTTGGTGCGTAAGTAGGTAGGTACTGAGGTAGGCAGCTTAAGCAAGGTATTAAGTTTTCTTTTCTTTTTTTCTTCTTTTTTTTTCTTTCTAGTTTCTTTCTCCTTACCCCGTGCACAATCATCACCCGCGTGTCATTCTCTCTTCAACTCACCTCATCTCAACCTCACCTCATGTCCGTCAATCCCCCAGTAGGTCGTACAGACCGATGCTCGGCTCCGCTCCCCTACCCGGACCATTGGCAAATACTCCGGACGTCCATCGGCAGGTACGGGGTACAACAACGTCTTTGCATTGCCGACCTGCCTTGATCTCACTTTGCTACCTTACTTGTGACCTGTCCATCCGTTGTTCGGTTTTCCCTTCCAGGCCTCGGTACGTGTCGCAGCATCCCGCGCACTGACGTACTTGGCCCATCCTAAAAACGTTTAGGCACAGCTTCTCGGTATCCTTCCCGTACCGTTTGTTCTAAAACAGTACGACCCATCGACACTATTCACACAACTTTCCTGACGTGCAGTTTAGCCACACGACCAACACCCCTCCATGGCGGACTGCAGCCATGCCTGTCCTGGTCGACGATTTCAGACTGACCCAGCCCTTGCTCAACTCCCAAGTAGCTGGCTAACAGACAAGTCTCCACCTCTTCGATCCTGGCGCAACTGGACTGCTCCGAGAACCAGGACACGGGGCACCAGGAGCGGAGCAAGGCCAGGCCATTTCGTCCATATGTCGTTCATTCGATTCCCTGATGAGGCTTTCCCATGCTCGCTTTCCCAAGTCCTACCGGGATTCTCCAACCCTACCCTCACCTCACCTCACCTCACCCGTTCGTCATTCACATCCATCCATCCATCCATCCACCCATCCACCCATCACTCCCGCACCGCGCCCTTCTTTGGCCTGGCGTTTCCCCCCCCTCCCTCCTGCCATTGGGACTTTGCCCGGCCGTCGTCCCCCGTCCCCCGTTCCATGAAAAGTAATTGGCCGTAGCGCGATCAAACAACCTTGTGAGGCGAGGTACCTGCGTTTGTGGATACACTTTCTCATGTGTTAGGTTGCTGGTGACCGTCTCTTTGGGAACCGATCCCCGTTTACCTACGCCCCTCCCCTCTTCTCTCTCCTCTTCCAGAAGGGACACAGGGCATCCCTTTCTAGACCCTGACTGACGGGGATTGGGGCACATCTGGGACTCAGGCCGACGGCCACTACGACCTCACGAACGGGAGATTTTACAACTGGCATGACGGCTCGCGGACAGAGGGGAGGGGCCACATACATCCACGTCCACGGCTGCACCCAAGTCCGTCCGCTGGCGGGTACATTATCACAGCGTCCCCGAGCTTGTTGTAACATCCAGAACAACTCTACCCAACGCTCGACCTCGTTCGCTCGCTTTGTCTCCCGCCCTCAACCACTTAAACCCGCTTCATTGGCTTTGACGCCCTCTCGGCTTTCCCGCCTCGCCGGTCGTGCCTCACCCGTCGTTTATCTGTTGTCCGTGTTGATGCAAGCCTTGTCCCGGCTCTTCCCCGTCTTCATCACGGTTCCCGTTTGACTGTGCATCACGGGTCCCCCCAGCGAACAAACGACTTCTCACGACACTTTCGCCAATTCACCCTTTCCCGCCACAGCATAAAAGCCTGGGACATCCTCCTAGCTTTCCCTCTTGCAGAATCACTCGAGCAGATTTCCTTTCAGCCTCAACTTCACCTGAACCGCCTTCAACTACTCGCCTGCCTCTCAGAGATACTTAAACCTGAAGCCTTTCCACCTGGGCTTCTGTACCTACTTCTTTCTCTCGACCCCAACCCATTCTAGTCGCTACCCGCCTCCAACTTCTTCAACTTCACTTGTAAGTGGCGTACCCAGTTGACAGATCAGGATATCTCGACTTGGAGCTTGTTCCTGCGTACTTCCTCGTCGAGGTGTCTGGTGATATATTTTCATGCAAGGCTAACATTGGTCCTCCCTAGAACCATTGTCCTATCCAATCGGGCAAAATCTTGTGAGAGGGTTGAAGATTGCCGCTTTCTACCAAGACACCCTCGACAGCATCAGCAAACACCGCCACCATTACCGAAAAAATGGCCAACGCTTGCGCTCATTCGTTTCGAATGATCAAGTCCGATAGCACGCTGATCCAGTGGGTTTGCCAACACTGCCGATCCGGACCTCACTGGATGATCTTCGAATGCACATACTGCAAGCTGCACCTTTGTCGAGTGTGCACCCAGGCCGCTTAAGGCCCTTCTGGGAAACTCGGTGCCGTGGCATGTGTCATTGGCGTCTGGCGTGGGGGAAAGGGGTGTGTGTGACGGAGTGTGTGGTTTTGTGCTGTGCGTGGGCCGTTCGTCCAGGTCCGTCTTCGCTCGCGTGTTACCGAAGGGTGGACATGGCGTGACTGACATGATGCCAGGCTCTCGACCAAAAACAGAAGGATGCCTTTGTCTAGTCTCTGACACAGGCGCATTCTGCGACTGTCAAGGCAGGCCGTCACAGCCAGGGCTTTGATTGCGCTTGGCAAGGCACGGCACAGCAACTTGCGAGCTGGACTCTGAGGGGCATCGCACGGGTCCACGACACACACACACACCCCTTGGGCGCACCGATCATCGATTTCACGAAACGTCCCTGCTTCTGGTTTCAACATTTTTATTCGCCACCTCTGCCGAGCCTCATGGCACATCCGCCTGTGGCTTGCCCGAATCCGACTCTTGAGCCTGAGGCCCGACACCAGACACGGCAGCCGGGAGAAGGGGAAGAGGAAAGGATCGCAAGCATCACCATCTTAATTCCTGCCTCCAACAGGTGGGGAGCCAGCCCAACTGGGACATTGGGACGACTTACACGGAGCGACTCCCTGCACGATCCACGTGGGAGGCACCAGTCTCAGGGACCTGTACGACCCGTTTTCGGAATTGTGCAGCATTAGCGACTACCTGGGGCGGCCCACCGACGCTGGCCTGCTCCCCCAAGGGTGTGTTCCTATGGGGAGGGCTTTTGCAATCCCTGGCCAGCTTGGCTGTACCAAATGACACAGATTTCGCACGACGCCTCCTCCAATCTACGGCGCGGTTCCGAGACTTCCTTTCTGGGATGGCTGCTTGTCGGTTACGAACGACTGGTAGCTGTGCTGTCATTTTTGTTTTCTTTCATCTGTTCATTGCGCGCAAAAGCATTGATTCTTCTTTTCCCGAGTCTTTTTTAGAATTGCCTTGGCTTTTTCTCCTTTTCCTTATTTTTTTTCTTCTTTTCCTTGCGTTTCTACTGCTTTGGTTCGCTACGACACCCCTGGATCGACTATCGAGGCGACTCGATGGAGTGGGTGATGGGATGGGAAACGAATGGAAACGCAGTCACGGCATCATTGGTTTTTAGATTTCATTGGGTTCTAGGCGCAAGATAAGACAAAAGGATGGGTTAGGTGTTAGGATGGAGGCGCTTGAAATAGACTATGGTTTGAGATGTTCTTTTTTTTAATTCAGGCCAAACAGGAAGCAAGACAAGGAGTGAGGTGATGAAACGGGGGCTGAGGAGCTGAGAAGATGAGGGGTTTTGATGTGTTGGCTGTTAACTAGCAACTAGGATTTTGAGTGCATATTTTCCATTTTTTCCCCCTCTTGCGAATGTGCGTTGGCGGAGTTGTCACATCCGGTCTGTTTCGTTTCTGCATCTGTTTCTTCTATTTCTGTCATCGACTTGGTTGCCTACCTAGGCGCCTCTGCAGCTATCTGCAAAACAGAGATTGGATGAAATAGTAAACAAGGAATTGAATCCTAAGCTTGGGAAAGCGTGGAAGCATGGCGAGGCTGCGAATGCAAATCATCAAGCGATGATTGGGGGCTTCTTGAGGCTAAGCTTTCAAGTAAAGAAGAGGCTCCTCTATCTCGGAGATGCCCAGCAGTGGGGATTCCAGATTCCTACCCAGTTCGGTCTTGGTTCCAACTGAAAGGCCGGACTGCGTACCAAGTTAATAACTCGGCAATTTTTTTTTCTGGGGGAAGAGTCACAGTCAACGTCATGTCCTGCAATCTCCTGTTGACCGGCTCCAGACCTGAGTGCCAAACTTTTTGCTTGTACCTCGGGCACCTAGCGTGGGTGGGAAGATACCTAGGGCGTGGTACGCTTTAAGGTATCATCGTCAGGTTTTGTCATGACGTTCCATGCCCGCCCGGGGTTGGTCGGTTGCTCGGATCGCCCCTGCCTAAGACGAACCCCTCCCTAGGTAGGTACCTACCTACCTACGTACCTACTATGTAGGTACCTAGGCAACTAGGGCATTCATGGATCCTTCATCGTTGCCCGCCTCACCGACTAAGGAAGGCACTTACACCATTGAAATTACCGATTCTGGGAGGTACCAACACTGGTTTGCCTTATGTAACCCAAGACGCCATTAGTCCTGCTTGGGCGCGGGTTGCCGACCTTGGTACTCCGTACCTTACAGCGGAGCGGGATCGTAAACCCTCACCGAACTGGCGGAGGTGAGTTGTCCCTCCCCTCCTCTCTTCCCCCTACGTACGACACATCTATGCAAGGTACCTGATTAGCCTACCCAAGGCATCTTAGGCTGTGACGACTGACCACACCTCGTTTAGCACCTCTCGTGCGATAAGCGCCCACGCGGAGCCGCCCGTTGAGTCGTCTGAGGTTTCCCCGACGTCCGGAGTAGCAGAGGAGGCCCAAGTCCGCAAGGATGAAGCTGATTACGATGACACCTCAATGCTACTTCACGCTGAATCATGGCATGGTGCGTCGCGAGAGCACACCGAGGGGAGGCAGGAGAAGAGGGCACACGTCCATTCGGGGTCAGTGCCTACGCGGAAGTTCTGTTTGGCCCACTCGTTCTGCCAAGAAGGAAAAAGAAGATGAACCAGAAGCCTTCCAGAACACCTCAGAAATCGTCTTGGCTGGCTTCCCACTCTCCGACGGACCTCGTTTCGTGCGCACCGGTGGGGAGTCGACGTCAGCACAGACAAGCCCAGACAGTATCAACCGCATTATCACCTGCAGCACAGGCGCGCGCAACCTCACGCTGAACCCACCCAACGCTTTGCGCGCACAAGCGCACTCACTTGTGTGTTCAGTCCACCATGGAATGAGTCGCGGTTCATCTGAACGCTCGCCGGAGAAAACCCCAACTCCCTGCGTGACACGCATCGGCCACACCCCCCTTCCTCCCCCCCGGCTCCCGGCTCCGGTCTCCCGTCCGCACGGCCGACACGGGCCCATCGGGGAACCAGTCCGAGACGCTTTAATAGTTTGTGAGCACTGACTGAGCATCGGGGGAGTGAGTATTGGTGGTCATCAGGGCTTGCATCACTTTTTGCCCTGCGCCGTGGCTGGCTCGTCTCGCTTCGTCTCGCCTCGTTTCGCCTTCCCCGAACTTATATTTGACGATTTGCTCGTCTCGGTATGTTCCAGCTCGCTTTCCAGCCGCTTGGAGCATGCTCGATGCCGTCTTCCCCGGACTCATCCAGGGTCCTCGTGTGACCAACGTGAACCGCGACTTTGTCACACTCGGCAAGGAGCCATCTCAACACACACGGGAGAATGGAACGTTTCCAGATCCTAGGACAAAGCTGTCATGTGCAGAGAGCTGAGACGGCGTGCGATATCCGTTACCATCCCGCTGATGCCTGAGAAAGCTGCGGACACGGGCAATACCGAGACTTCAGGCCGTGTCCGTACCCGCTCCGTGTCAGTGGAAGCCCTTTGGAAGGTACTCTCACGATACCAGCGTTTCTCCCAGCCCCGGAGCCTCTGTGGACACTGGGAATTTGAGAAAGCGAGACCACGGTTGCCGGATCTGGCTCGGTGCGATCATGTGGGCTTCCATCTCGTTGTAAGACGTGCCAGCCACCCTGTTACCCTGATTTGCGGGATACTGGCCGCCTCCCAGTGCCTCATCGTGGTAGCACATTTGCTCAACGAAACCAGTATGATTGTCAAAGTTATTTGCATCACACGACGCGGCAACAGCAAAAAAAAAAAAAAAGCCATTGACAAACTAACATTTTGTATTAGACACCGTGATAGGACCGAGCAAACGTGGACCTTGCGATGGAAAGTCCCATACCAGGCATTCATTCGGTCAGGCGTGCCGTAACCTGAGCATCATTCCCGATGAAGCTGGTCGTCGAAGCTGTGAGCGAGGTGTGAAGTACCAACCCAAACCGGCAAGGACTTTGATTCACTGTCAACCCTCTGATCAATCATCAGCTGTTCTAGAACTAGGGCGCGCTCCTCGTGAGCCGTCCGAGCCCTATCCGAAGCCGCAGACTATCTCTACCTTGCCATTTTATCGCCAGTTATTTCCTCATCGCAGCTTTTATCTGAGCTGCGAGGATTGAGCTACGGCGTATGGTAGATTCGTTGGCTTAGGTAGTCAGCTCTTCGTGTACTGCAGTGGGAGTCATGTATGCATGATTTCGCGAATAGTCTGGCTGCTTGGGCAACTTTCTCAGCATTGCTTGCGCCGTGAAAGCCTAGATTTCGCTGAAAGGTTGACCGCCAACTCGGCAGGCGGACTGAGCTTATCGTCTCAACGATTTCGGAGAAGGCTTCCAAGAGATTCCCATATCTATTCCTGCCAATTGACATCGGAGGTATGAACAAAGGTTTCTTCACCTAGCTCTAAAACCTAGTGCGGAATTTCGTTCACCATCTTTCCATTCCTACGGTGCCACAGACTGTTTCCCACCCGGAGGAAACCTTTCAAAATTGATCGTCCGGCGATCCCAATGCCCCTATTTCTACCTAAGCTTACACTGCTATTCTTATCGAAGACACTTTGAGAGAATGCACCTAGGCCTTGATTTTCCTCCCGCAGAAAACCCACATTCATCATACGAACTCCGAACTCTCGATCCCATCATGCCCGATTGAGGTTATCTAATAACTAGTAATTTAGGCAGATGTATTGTATCTATGGCGGAGAGAGCTTTAAACTAGGTGCAAGACCACACTCAGGGTTGGGGGCGCCATTTCTCGCAACTCTGCAGCGTTGGCGTTGGTGATGAGGAAGAGGAACCAACTAGCCTTGATGGTGTAAACGCCACAAGTGATCTGCTTATTACGCGAAGTTTATACCTTTGATTGAGGCTGCAGATGCTGTGGCCGAGAAACTTCAGATGACTGGGAACTTTAGGCAGCAGTCAATGTATCAGCCACAAGAGAGGGAGTTGCAGACCTCCGCCATGGAAGCGTTGGGATATCGCCACTGCATAAGTTGGGATCTCGACTTTCTCGACCAGTGAGCACTGCCTATACCGCGGTAGTGCAAAACCTGTGTATCATCTTTCTGAATCTGACGCTGAGCCGCAGGCCATGATTTATCGAAAGTGTGACTTGATGGTGCGTTTTTCTCATAAAGTCAACTATCAATAAGAACGACCGATATTTAGTCTTTGGTTGTGTCTGTGGCTTCCCTTGACTTGAGCAATTATGAAATAAATATCACTAACTTACAATACCGGCAATGCTTTGCTTGATATGAAGCCCGAGAGTCTCAGGGCGAGATGGAACTGGCAAATGCTCAATAGTTTCGAGTCTCAAACATTTAGGTTTGATGTTCCTTTCCCATCTTGTGCCTCGACATGTAGTATTCTGCGATTTATGTAAAGTGAAGAATTTTATGGTTGCTAAGAGCACCTACAAAGCTAATGTTCTCTTCATTGAGTCCAATGACCCTAAGATATCCTTCGGCCTGCGTCACCCTACTTTAATAACAACCCCTGAAAGGTACTCCAGCCCATAAGCGTGGAATTTTCAACGTCTGTTTTCTTTTCTCGTGGACTTTAGCACATCATCTCCCCTAGGGTGAAATACCGACCGATCGGTCGTTGGCTTGCCATACATAATAGAGTGGATCGGGTGAACGAGGAACTCGGCGTGGAGATAGCTCTGACGAGGTGAATATCACCCTTTACTGTTCCAGAATAGTGCAATAGATTTGCAAGTTGGTCGTTTGTCAGCTGGCAGACTAGTTTAACAAGAAAGAAGACGCTTGGGAAGGTATAAATCCAGCAGTGATGCCTCGAGTTTCCCACTATGTTAGACTGGGAACGCAGTACCGTGCTTCCATCGCAGTTCTTTACTCTTCTGTTTTAGTTGAGCTGCACTAGTTACCAGGTGATAGACAACGCGGAGGTGGGTATATTCTATAACGTGTTACAAGATCGGGAGATGTCACTTGGTATCAACAACTCGCCAATGCTCTCGTCGCCGTGTCTTTTAGGTCTTTTTGACCTAGGTACATTCTTTCCGTCGGGTGCCGCCCTTATAGACAGTGCCAAAATCTCCCGCTTCTAGGAAATCCCAAGTCTCGAGAGAATCCACGCCGGCAAGGGATTCTGCAAAATTCAAGACAAAGGAGTGTTTGCTCACAGGAGGTGGATGTACTAAATCGCCTGATGAAACAAAGCATTGCGTCCTCTAAGACGATTGTTGTAGAGACGCGAATGGAAGATGTAAAATGGCTGCTGTACTACACCGTTTCTCCGTCGAAAATGGCCTCGTAGAAAGGCGCATCTCTAAGTTTCGCTGCGCTCTGTGGTTGCTGACATATACGCGCATTGGCATTCATACCTAGTTCTTAACCTGAGAGTTGGTGATGCTTGTTCAAGATCTAATCTGTTAGTGTGGCTGATTTCCCACGTGGGAACTAGAATCCGTTTAAGCTTAGATCATGACCCTCTCTTTCTCCTATTCGCTGAGGTGGCCAAGAGTAAATATGTAGTATCCCACCTGACACGGAGCAAAGCCGGGTGGGAGAGGCTCTGAGCTTGCTTGATGATAGGTCCGGAACTTGCTATGCGACGACTAAGTATTCTTCGGCTCTCAAGTTCGGCATTGGTCTACCAACTACCGAATTGGGCTCAACAATGGGACAAGTTCTCGCACTGACTCACTGAGGAGTGGTGTCTTGGGGGGAGGTTAATTGATTGAAGCAAACGGTATTGTGTTTATCTCTCTTCTCAATTCCGCCTGCTTTTCCTCCTGGACACACTCTCTCCTTCACCTTATCCTCACGTTTCCTCATCCTCACACTCCCTCTTCCTTCGTCCTCCCCCCCTCTGGCGCACACACATGCATATGCCGGCATCCCTACTACGGATCGCATCATCATAACAAGACATGCTCGAGGCCTCCTCCTCCAACTGAATGCCACTTCCCTCTTGACTCCGAACTCGGGGATCTTTCTCGGGATTCCTTCCGCAAAAAATCTACTTTGTAATCAATCTACAGGCCCCCCCCCCGAAAGTGGGACTGGAGTGAGGACCCGTGGACATCCAATATCATAGGGAGGTACTTTGTACCTATCCCACTTTTCCACCACAATTCTCATCAAGCAAGATTGCGCGCTCGGAATCTCCATAGGGTCGGTTTGAAATCGAGCGACCTTGGGACCTTCGCATTGAGGTTTTCTTCCGCCTGGCCCTCGCTCGATCTCGCTCGACTCTCTGGCTCCCTCGACAAAGACAATGGCCGATACTCATCCCGCATCGGCGGCGCCTCCAACGGCAGATCCGACGACGTCCCCCACTTCCCGAGATGTTCAACGAGATGCGAATAACAACGACCCCGAGAGCAGCGGAGCAGAAGACCAGAATAAGGCCGTGTCGAGTCTAGGGGCGCGCCCGGATTGCTTTAAGAATACATTTCAGGAGGTCGCTTTCGTCTTCATGGCCACTATCGCCATGGCGACGAATACCTTCTTGACGGGATCGACTGTCATCGTCACGGCCGCCATTGGTAAGGATCTTGGTATGAGCCAGAGCCAAATATCATGGATTGCTGCAGCCGCAACGTGAGAAAAACCCCCCTTGGCCTCATAAGCTTCTGTTGCTTGTCAGGGTTGAATGGCTAATGTTGTGTCACAGTCTCACAGCTGGCGCGTTTCAACTCACTCTGGGCCAGCTTGCCGATTTGCTGGGTCGCAAAGCCGTCTTCCTCTTCGGAATGGGATGCTTCAGTGCGGGATGTCTGATTGTTGCGTTTGCTCAGAACCCCTACTGGATGGACATCATGTGTGGTGTCCTGGGTCTTGCATCTGCCATGGTAGTTCCGCCAGCGATTGGCATTCTCGGCGCCGCCTACAGCGTGCCTTCGCAGCGCAAGAACTGGGCGTTTGCGAGTTTCTCGGCGGGAAACCCACTGGGATTCGCCGTCGGAAGTATCGTGTGTGGTATTGCGGCCCGTATCTTTGATTGGCGTGCCGGCTTCATCTTGCTGTCCATCATCTGGGCGATTCTAGGTGTTGCGTCTATCTGGATCGTGCCTAGTGTCGAGGCCTTTGAGCCTGCGCCTTTCAAGGAGCGCCTGAAGATTGCTATCAAGCGATTCGATAGCGTGGGAACTGTCTTGACCGTGCTGGGTATTGGCATGTTTACGGCTGCCTTGACGTAAGTCTTCATTTGTAAGGGCCCTGACTAGGAATTTGCTGCTAACTCACAGACAGTCTTGGTCCCGACGATGGTTGGAAGGCTTCTCACATCATCGCTATGCTCATCGTTGGCTTCTTCCTCCTCGTGGCCTTTGTGTTTTGGGAAAACTACTGGGAGCACCCTCTCATGCCGCTCCATGTCTGGAGAGATCGGAACTTCTCTTTGGTACGTGCTCATCGTTCTAACGTGGTCCCTGTGGCTTGAGCTAATGATAGATGAAATAGCTCGTCTTCACTGCCATCTTTGGCATGATGTCTTTCGCTTCGTCAAACTTCTGGCTTGCTCTCCTCATGCAGGAGATCTCCGGGTACGACGCCCTGTCGGTGGCGGTTCATTTACTTCCGCAGGTCATTGCAGGTATTCTCTTCAACATCGTGGCGGCTAGTGTCCTCCACTCCGTGAACAATGCCCTCATCATGGCCGTCGGCGCTTTGGCTTATGTCGGTGCCAATCTGCTCCTCACCTTCCAGGGGGAAAACACTCTATACTGGACCTTTATCTTCCCGTCATTGGTTCTGAATGTGCTCGGTGCCGACTTCCAGTTCAATGTTACGAACGTATGTCTATGGCCTCCCTCGACGATGTCTGAAGAATATTTACTAATTCAATGAGCAGATGTACGTTATGCAGTCGCTCCCGATCCACCAGCAATCTCTTGCCGGCGGAATCTTCAACATGCTCATCCGTCTCGGTTCGACCGTTGCTATTGGCCTCTCAACCGCCGTGTACAGCTCTGTTCGAGACGCCCAGGCCGAAGGTGCTGACCCCGTCATCCCCTACCGGATGGCCTTCTTCGTGTCGGTAGGACTCTCTGCCCTGAGCTGCTTCTCTGTGCCCTTCCTGCGCATCGGGACACAGGGGAACACGCCCGAAGACAGGGTAGCGGCAGAGGAGATGACGGCGTCGATGGGCCTGGTTAACCCAAACGCCGAGACGGGCGCCGATAAGGTTGCTGTTGTCGAGGAGAAAGAGCCCCAGCCCGTGCGACCCTTTACGGAGAAGAAGGAGTAGATTTTGGGGATGATTTCACAACACATTTTGCTCATAACCACATTCTGGCTTGAAAACGTCTTATACCCTGGGAATTACAAAAGGAGAAGTTTCATCGGGACGCATATCTGAAGCGATTGGGAACCAGATCGCTGGAGTAGATGGATTCATACAGCGCGGGTGGGATGAATAGGCCTAGAAAGGCGCCTCTGGGAAAAGTTGAAACAAACGTAATAATTGCCATCGTTGCTTTGAATACCCTCAAATATACCTACTATACACATACCCTAGATGCAAAGGTTTACCGGGGGGAGGGTTTTTAAAAGGAAAGGATCCATGAATTACGTACGGATACGGAGTTCCTACCAACGAGACCCATAGTCCGTCAGCCCAATTCCCACTTATCCCCCCCTCTCTCACTTTCCTACCGTTCGCCCAGATTATGGATGCGTCAGATCTAAATCGATCCTAGTTATCTGGCTTTCAGCTCATCTTAGTTTGTATGACCTCCATCGAGCCGTCGCACTTGATCGTTCTTTCATCTCGGCCGGCGTCGCTGATACCAAGTTCGACAGGGAATAAAGGCCTTCTGCAGGGCAACCAACCCCTTCCAATGGAGAACAACAATCGGCCTTCCCAGGCTCTCCAACCCGATACACATGCATCGAGCCATGACAGCCTAGGAGACAATGGTACACAATCCCGAAGCCAAGCTTTCCAACAGCCTTACTCGGAGGATCAATACCTGTCACAATACCCTACCCAGCCCCAATCCAATCATGATCCCAACCCTACCCTTGTGTCCATGGGCGTATTCGCGCAAGCCCCAGAGAGAAACCCAGACAAGTACGGATCGACTGTCAATCACAACCAGAGAAAGTGTGTTCGGTTAGCCACCGACTTCTTCAGGGGCAGCGTGAAGCGGGCTCGAGAGAGGAGACAGAGGTACACGACCTTGCCAGTTGTTCCCCAGCGATGCTAACCAGCCTTCTCAACAGAGAGAGCGAGATGGAAACCAAACTCAATGAACCAAACGAGACCCAGTCACAACGCCAACAAAGTTGGGCGTCAGTTGGGCGTAAGGAGGGTCAATATCTTCGGTTCTTGCGAACCAAGGACAAGCCAGAGAACTATCAAACAATCAAGGTGGTTGGCAAGGGCCCTTTTGGTGAAGTCAAACTAGTGCAAAAGAAGACAGACGGTCAAGTCTACGCACTAAAGTCACTCATCAAGACAGAGATGCTCAAGAGAGATCAAGTTGCCCATGCTCAGGCTAAGCGCAGTCTGTTGGTCGACGCTGAAAGTCCATGGGTTGTCAAGCTATACACAACCTTCCAAGATCCGCAATTTTTTTATATGCTAATGGAATTCCTGCCGGGTGGCAATTTGATGACTATGCTCATTAAACATGAGATCTTCTCAGAAGATATTACCCGGTTTTATATGGCAGAATGCATTGTAGCTCTTGAGGCTGTGCACGCATTGGCCTTCATCCGCCGGTATGTTACGCCTGAATATATATACTTACTATTGCTAATACCAGCTTTTCTTCAGAGATATCAAACCGGAAAATATTCTCCTCGACCGTGGCGGTCACGTCAAGTTGACTGACTTTGGCCTTTCGACCGGTTTTCATCGTCTCAATGACAATAGCTACTACCAACAGCTACTACTCCAAGGAAAAACGAACAAGGCCCAGGATCGGAATTCAATTGCACTGGACCAAAGTAACCTAACCGTGAGCAACCGACCGCAGATCAACGAGTGGCGTCAGTCAAGAAGGCAAATTGACTCCTCTACTATTGGAACTCCGGACTACATTTCCCCCGAGATCCTCACTGGCCAAGAATATTCATCTAGCTGCGATTGGTGGTCTCTTGGGACTATTATGTTTGAGTGTTTAGTCGGCTGGCCTCCATTCTGGGCTGAGGACCGACATGACACATGCCGCAAGATTGTGAACTGCAGACAAGCGTTGTACTTCCCTGACGATATCCAGTTGAGTCCAGCAGCTGAAAATCTAATCCGGAGGTGAGCTTCAGTCCTAGATATACCCAGGCTTCAAACTAATAATTCAGCTTGGTCTGCGACCCCGAAGACCGTCTCAGCCGCAACGGATCGTACAACATAAGAATGCACCCGTTTTTCGAGGGAGTTGAGTTTGATCAGCTGCGTCGAAGTCGAGCACCATTTGAGCCACGGTTGGCTTCGGACATTGATACCACGTACTTCCCGACGGAGGAGATCGACCAAACCGAGAGTACCCATCTTGTCACTGATGCCTCGCAAGGTCTACCGGATGAGTCGTTTCAGATGAGTTTGCCTTGCGTCGGATATACCTTTGCGCAGTTTGAGAACAACTTCCGATGATGGATATTTGGGATGCATGGTCAATGGGTATGATCGATGATGTGCAATCTCTTTGAGATTTTTCAAGGGCTGATTCTGCTCGCCTGATGGCGGAATATTGACGGACGAAGTGGGTTTCCAGGCGACTCTGAGCTTAGCTAGGGTATGTAGGTAGTGTAGCTCAATCCAAGAGGACGGGATATCGCCTCACTCTCTGCTGGCCGCGTCAAGAAAGAAAGAGACTACTCCGTATCAATAATGAAGATCCCGAAACAAACTTGTCGACAATAAACAACTCTCTCGAGCACTGCCAGATACATACTCTTGATGGGTGGACAGGGGGTGCTCTGGCAAACAAGTCATGAAGTGTGTCTTATACTCTCGGCCATTACTTAATGTGCCAGAGAGCCAAATGCGGTGGTCTCAGAATATAGACTATGGTGACGCTGTTCTCAACCTTGAGGAGGATTACAGAAACAGCCTTCAAGTTGGCGTTGTTGAGGATTCTGGTGAGAGTCATCGTGGCCGTGTATATGACCGTGGATATCTCAGCTTTGGGGGTCCTGTTGAGCTAGTTTCACGGTCATCTTCCCTCAGCGAAGAAATACCTGCGCGTTTTCCCGGGTTAGTTGAAATGATGGTGGCACAATCAGGAGTTGAAGGTGACGACGGTGCCCGATATTTAGAAGTAGGTAGGTGCGAGTGGGGATGCTTCCTTCCCGAGATGTTGAGGACGGATCTCATGTGACTTCCATGGTTTTAAAGGTTCCTTCCAAGCTCACGTGCCCTGTTTCAACAACTCAACGCCAAAGGAGACAGGACATCCTGAAACATGAAGCGATTCGATCCGTTGCAACAGATGGATGCGACAAACACAGAGAACGGAGTACCTATTCGAGGGACAAAGACCCCATCATCACCTCGTCGACCATGCCCTGTCATCCCCGCTTCCAACGCAACATAGTTGGCCAGCGCAGTCCTGACACGACCAAGAGGACTGTGAAATGTCACAGCTCAACGCTAACTGACTGGCTGCCGTTTCGCCTCGCGTGCCCAAGACTCCGTCCGTACGGGCCTTGTTGCGTAAAGTAGGTACCCGCTAACCTGAGAAACGACGTTTCGAGACAATCAACTTGCAACCCGCCGGGGATAACTATGCGTCACGGATGAACCCAACGGCGGACCCAAGGGGCATGACAAGCAGACGCCGCCGCCCAGCTAGCTCTCCTTTTTCTTTCCAGGAGAGTAGAAAGAGATTAGAGTACTTTCAAAGACCCGAGGTGTCCCGCGTCAATGCCACGGTATACAAGTAATAGCCCTCGGGCAAGTGGTTTGTGCGTGTTACCGTTGGTAACTAGCCAGTTATGGTTGGGCAGCAGGAAATTCGATTTTCGCGTCCATCCCCCACACGGTTGGATGGACGATGCCATGATCCAAGGACCCCCGGCCTGCCTCAAGGGCGGGCTATTTGTGAGGAAGCGTGTGTCCGGTACGTCAGCGGTGGAGTCTGTCTAGCATCCAGGATCTTCAGCTGCAGAGCGGTTATGGTGCTGATACTGCTATTGGAGCTGCCTCCGACACCTCAGGTTTTTGCTGGGGTTCTCTTGGGGGCCAAGGCGTCGTCCCGATGTTCTTTGCATCTCGTCTTACGTCCAGCACGTTGCGTTGTTGCATGTCCGTTTCGTCCATGTCACAGGCCAGCTCAATCAAAGATTGGATGAGCAACGGGCACTTACAGCGAGCAGGCCCGGCACCATGCAAGTGCTGCGGTGTGTGTGTGTGTGTGGAAGAACGATGGCGTCAATGGGCCATGGAACCAGCGTGTTTAGTGGCATGGGGAGACAGCCGTCGTCGCGGGTCCAGACTCTCTCCAGACTGCCGCGGCCTCTGCGACATGGACTTTACCTGGCGTTCATTCACCTCCCACCACACCGATGCCGACCCCCCTGACGATCCCTCACGACGACGACGACGACGACGACGACGGAGGAGGCTCCTCGTACTGCCGCATGATACCTAATGAACACCATTTGGTGGCGTCCTGATAATTCGGAGCCCAAAGTCGTTCGCGCGAAGGCTCATTGGGTGTCTTGTCACCCCATTTTGCTAACAACCCCAACAAGCTGAAGAAGGCTGCGACATGCGAGTTCTCTGGGGCAAGAGGGTAATTAGTCCACTCACACTTGAACGCACGAGCGGTCTTGGCCCGGCTGTGCTGTCAACTTGCCCCGGACAACGGAGAGCCTTTAATTCCCTCTCTCATGAGGAAGCTCAGGTTGGAATCGTGGGTATCGTGAGCTTCGACCGCCAGAAACGAGACGCGTGCGTTGGAGACTAACTCATTCTGGTGGTGCTGGACGGGTCTGCTCCCCGCCTCTCGCTTCTGGGGGGGACTAGTCCGTCTTTCCTCGCCCGACAACCCCGTCTCCGCGCCGGTACGAAGAGGGAAACCCCTGCGAATGGAGGCTGAGAACAATGAATGAATGGGCGGGATCCCGTTGTGACTGTTGAAGGGTTGACGACGCTGGCTTGGCTGGCTGTTGGGTGGTGGAGGAGGCGCACGACTGGCGGCGGGGAACCCGGGCTGGCCTGTTTCTACTTGCGGGTTTAGATGCGTCTACTATCCAGCCTCACATGAACGAGGAGATGATGGAAGGATGAAGGGAGGGAGGGGTCGGTCAGATGGTGGTGAGTGGGTGAGTGGTGAGAGACTGGCAAAAATCTGTCCCTTCCGCACCGAAGGGATGACAACTCTCGCGCTTATCATGATCTTTCCAGTGGAAAAAAAACAGGACCGACTCGATCGAGATAAAGAGGCACACGACAGAATGGCGTGCCTTTTCTCCCGCCTCTTGATGGTGGATGAAGACGTTTCTGCGGGCGGCGTTATCATTCCTCGCCATCCCACGCCATCTGGGAATGCCACCATTGGGACCGAGACCAGGCAAGCCAGCCCGACGAACCCACCATCCCGCATACGCAGATGGACTAACTAGAGTGGTAGTAGACAACCATCCATCAATTAACCCATCCATCGACTAGGAAGGGATGTGGGAGGAGGAGTGGGAGGAGGGGAGGAGAAGAGGAAAAACGGACGGGAGACAGAGAGCCAATGCCAGGGATTGGAAAAGGGTCCCAGGGATCCGGTCTGGTCTTTGTGTGTCCCCAAGGGCACGTCAAGCGCAAGGATCAATTCGAATGCACGCATCCCAGAGCGCTACGTCCACTCTGTCGGGTTCAGGCCGCCGGACAAGGGCCAAGGGCAGCGGTTTTTTTTTCCTCTCTGTCATTTTCGTCCCTCTGCCGTTGTCTGGGAACCTCCTCCCGGATGCTGACGACCATCCTCGAGAGGAGTATATTCTAAAACCTCCGCCCCTCCAGCTCTCTCTTCCGCTGCTCTCTCTCCTCCTCCTCTTTTCTTCGTTAAAGATACCCAGACAACCCAGACGTACCTTATACTCTTTACCATCCTTACTATATTATCCTCTCTGTCTCTTATATCTCTATTATTATTACTGCGCCCAGTCAACAAACTCGGATCTTGGAGGCTGGTTTCCTTCTCTATTTCTTTGCTCTCGATTCTCCTTGTTCTATTTCTCTTTAATCCTCGTTCCTTTTTCGATATACGACTCCATACCTCCCAATACCCCAGCTTACTTACCTCACAATGGAGGGCTCTCACATTGCTATCCGCGAGCTCGACTTGAGCAACTGCCATCCTACGACCATGGCTAATAGAGTCGGAGTTGGAGCTGTCCCTGTCCTGAAGACGAGCGCAGGTAAGCACACATCTTTTTGCCTCCTTTCTGTTGCTTGTGTCTGGTCTTGTTTTCCCTTCTGTCTTCTCCATCCTTTCTGGAACACTTGAGGACCCTTGTTTCCGACACTTTCTTTTTTTTCGTATCTCCTCCACCATGACCCTTGCTACTACCTGGTTACCTCGGCCACCAATACTCAGCACTTTGGACCCTGGTCTTCGCTTCGCATCCTTCAGGTATGCCTGGGTCGCTTTGGCAGCAAGTGTCCCACGCTCTGCTAGCCAGACACGTACTCCCGGGCAGATATCCTCGAAATGCATGATCAAGTGGTCGTACAGGGAGCGTAACTCGAATGCAATGCATCTTACAGGTTGAGCACACGAGCTCTGCCGCACTGGACACTTGCGGTTGTCCGAAGTTGTCTTTGCTATGCTATCCAGACATCAGACCGCTTCAAGGACTAACATACCGACTCTCTCTAGCCTTCTTCACCTTCCTCCGCGCAAACCTGGCCCTCGACTCCGCCATGTCTTCGGCTACCAACACGCCGCAATTCGGCCCCTCCATCCCCTTCGCCTCGTTCCTCCCGCCGTCGCCCTCTCCACTCGCCGCCGCCCCGGCGCTCTTCGGCCTCGATGAAGACGAAGACATCCCCCCACTGTCCCTCGAGGTCCTTGAGCAGCCCCGCGACAAGGTTGAGGGCTTGCGTCTTGTCGCGGACTCCGTCGCCCAGATGCGCCAGCGCGCGTCCCTCAACCTCGTTTTCCACCCGCTCTGTCTCGCGGGACTCTCTGCAGCTCTTGCCGCCGTTTACCACTTTGGCGCCGTTTCTCGCCTCGACATTGGACTCGGTCTGACCGTCTCCTGTGGCGTCGTTATGAGCTACCTCATGGGAATCCGCTACTTCTCTAGCGGTTACGTTTCCCTGGCTGAGCGTCTGAGATGGAATTGGCTACGGGCTGAAGATGGCGAAGAAGACACGCTTCTGGCCGCACGCTATAATGATGATATCATCGGTACAGTCGTTTTACGTCTTGAACCCAACCAAGCTTTAGGCGGTAGACGCAGGAACCGCTCCGTCTCCTTGCGCGGCGGCAAAGGAGTCATCCGCGCCTGGACGACGAGCCTCCAGTACCGTGGCAAGGGAGTCGGCAAGGATCTTCTCCACGAGGCTGTCCGCGTAACCAAGGAGCGCTGTGGAAGGGATGCCGAGATCGGGTTTGCCCAGGAACACGCCAACAGTGCCAAACTGCTGCCTGGTATCTTCAATGCGCCCTTCCGCCGGGACGAGATTCGGGCCACCAGAGTTCTGGAGGAGGTGCTTGCCGATTATGAGACCGTCAAGAAGCTCAAGAGGTGAAGGGAATCGCCAACCGACGAACTGAAACGGCTACACGGAACACAACAAATGACTGAGAAAACACCGTTCCGAAACAACGGTGGAAAGAAAGATGCGATCAAGACAAGCATATGCTACAAATACCGAAACAACGACGGGGGACGACGATTTTATGGAGGGTTGGAGAGAAACCCTCACAGGCCGAGGGATTATATATCACGGACACAGACGACATTCACCAATACCCAACAGAGACGCCAAAGGCAGCGATCCGGAAAAAGACTTGCAAACAGACAGAGGGATGATTTACCAATGGAGGGGGAGAACGTAATGGTGGGAGATTTGCGACACATTTTTGCACCTACACTATACCTACTTGTACTTTCACTCGAGATACCCAGAATAGCTTTCGTTGTAAACAGTTCGTAATTTCATATCAGGTCATGACTTTAGCCCATGGCTTTACAGGATATTCACTCGCATCGTTCCTCCGCATTAACCTGAGCAACTTTGGCGTCCAACCAAATTGTCTGTCATGTCGAGTATTCCAGTCTCAATTTCTCACCTTGGCGCCAGGCCATAAGATATCGCCCATAGTCATAGTCCCCTTACCAAACAAATAGTCAGGGTCACTCGGTCCCTCGAAAGACAGTCCAAAGAATCGCCAGTTGCTCCCTTCGCTTCCCAGTCCTTTCTTCATGCGGCACGAAAAAAAGAAAAAAGATAAAAAAAAACGCGGTTCGTCCCCTACCTGTATCTAACATTTGGGGCGACGTCGGGCTGGCGGGTCTTCTTGGAGGTGTCGACGTAGGTATCCGGATCGAACCCGTAGATGGGTCGACCGATGCGTCGCAAGCTGTGAAGGACCTGGAGGGGGAGGGGAATGTTAGCGATGATGGGTGATGGGTGATGGGTGATGGGTGATGGGGTCAACGGGGATGGTCGTACGTCGTGGACAGTGACGGTTTTGGCGTTGCGGTACTCTACGAAGATGGCGCAGTCTCTGAGGATCTGGGAGAAGGTGTTAGTGATAGTAAGGGGAGGGGGATATGGGTTGCGTACGAGTTGGAGGCGGGCCTTGAGGGCTTGTCGCATTTCATCGTATATTCCTGCAGAGATGCGCTTGACGCCGCCGCGACGGGCTAGTCGTCTGAGACGATTGTTAGTTTTTTTCATACAGACGTGATGAGAACATGATTAGGAGGCGCTGGATATTCTGCTCACTCAAGATGAAAGCGAATCCAGCCAGCAACCGTAATCTCATGCCTCATGAGGACCAGACAAGTTACGCACCGAATAGCCGGTTTAGCTAGAACACTTCGGTCAGTCACAGCTACTCGCCAACTCAAAAGATGACGAAAAAAAAGACTCACTGATCCCATAGATCATATCCTTGGGTATCTTCCTATAACATCCATCAGCATCATCACCCACATTCCTCACCACCCCGCAAGACTGTCTCACTCACCTGCGTCTACCAGTCTGAAGAATCGTCTTCCCCCCAACTCTCCCAACACCCTTCTTCGCCCCCCCTGGCCCACCACGCTGAGGAACGCTTGGCGGCATGAGTGTGAAGCCGACGTAAACGAAGTAGATCGGAGGATGATTTGTGCGTAGTTGGAAGTGGAGTGGAGTGGAGGTCGCGTCCGAGCTTCCTAGGATAGAGTAGATAGGTAGGTAGATTTACGCGCCGGGGTTTGTTTGAGTGGCGATCCTTGCTGAGGAGCTGAAACCCGGGAGGAAAATAGAGAGAGAAATCAACAGATGTGTTTTTTTGGTAAGGGGTGTAGTTGACGGAATCACAGTACTGATCGATCAGGGAATTTGTCGTGAGAAGGAATTGAAGAATAATCCTGGGGAGGGGATATGGAAGGGTTATCGGTGAAGTGGTGGTGGGTGACCTGGATGGTTGGATATGAGGTGCTTGGTTGGTTGTTGGTTGTCCTCGATCCCACGTGACGCCAGCTGCGTTTGGTTTGAGGAATAAAGACCACTCCTACAGTTCTTTATCAAGAGACATTCAATATGTACTAGGACGAGGATGGCAAACGATCGAATACTAAATGAACACGAGGGAAGCAATAGCAGATCACGTTGGTCCTCTTTGATCAATGGGTACCTATTCATTCAAACGGCCATTCCTTAGCTTGAATCGGTACTTGGAGTCGCTGATAACTCGATCGTGTTTGCGCTCGAGTATACATAGATAGTAATGATACACAAACAGGATCTCATTCATATCCAGAACCTCAAAAGCCATCATTCGGGACAAAGTTGAGTGTCTATTGTTTCCAACTGCCTAAGCAAACCGAACTTTTGTGAATCCAGGTTCCCCACGGCCTTTTCGACTACCGTCTCCGCCGCTGCCTAGGTACTGAGAAAGAGAGTAAGTAGACGCTCGTCTGCAAGAGACAAGGAGCTCAACATCTCGTCCTTTTCAAGGTGCGCACTGAGCTGCGAGCCGTGGTTTATACATTAGAACCGATTGGTCACTCCCAAAACGTCCGCCCAAAATATAGATGAATCAAGTAACACGGCCAAAACGCCAAAGTCCCCCGCTACCACTCCTGCGAGGAGGTGTATCATAAAGCAACCGCAGCACCCGACGCCTGTCGTACAGGGGTATAAAGCAAATGAGTCGTAAGCCATGTAAAAGGAACTGATCATCCCGTGTGGCCGGCCTTGAGATCATGTAAGGTCAAGCGATCGACATGGAGTCGACCCGAGGACATGGCTGGTAAGAATGATGTACACGTCACGGTTCTCAGAAAGCTCTCATGTCGCGGCTGTGGCTGCAGGGACAGTTGCTTCAGATGTTTCGGTTGCTTCAGTTACTGTGGGAGCGTCAGAAGCGGCGGTTATATCGGATGGTTCCTCCGTAGCAGTAGGTGTTGTCGCCTTTTCGGGGGCACTGGGGGACTCGTGTTCCGGAGGCCGAATATTTTCAGGAACCGCAGGAGCTTCAGGAGCTGCAGGAGCCGCAGGGACCTCGGTAGTCTGAGGTGCTTCAGGGGCAACAGAGACTTCAGAGACTTCGACTTCAGGGGCGGGAGACACGTCTGGAATCGCGGGAACCTCGACGGATTCTGCAACCTGCGGCATCTGCGGCATCCTAAAGGCCTGAAGGGCATCAACAGCCTCGGCCGCCTCGGCAGCTGTAGGCGGCTCATACGCCATTGGTACGTCAGGGGCGCCCGAATCAGTGTGAGCCTTGACGGTTGGCTCCTCGGTGCGGGGCTTCTTGAACGGACGCTCATGGTCATCTCCATTGGCTTCCTGCGCAAACCTGAGCTCGACCTCAAGATCATCCAAGCGCCTCTTGAGACTGTTTTCTCTTCGGTGGCTATCCTCGAGCTGTGCGCGCAACTGGCTCTCATTTTCCCGATACACCTCAAGTTGAGAACGGAGCTGGGTCTGCTCGACCCCTGCCACGCGAGAAACGGCCTCCTGTTGCTCGAGCTGGCTCAGCCGGCCACGGAAGAGCTCGATAATGACCTCAAGCTCACTGACCCGGGTCTTGAGACTCGAGTTATGTGCGATAAGCTGCTCGTGGGTCTGCGGTGCTTCGAGATTGCGATCCCCGTTTAGCGGAGATGCAGGCCGGCCCTCGGCCGTTGTGGAAAATACGCTGGCGCCGGTAGATTGGTACGGATCGTCGACTATCATGGAGGGCAGGCCTTGGCCGTACATCGACGGTGTGCCGGTGCGCGAGATGGGAGAGTCGGTTGCATCTTGGCCGTTGACTGATTTATGGTGAGAGCTTCGTCTCGCGGCCTGGGCGGCGTGCGCTGCTGCTGCTGCCTGCCCATGGAGCTCCACGCCGTTTGGATCGGTTGCGATAGGGAAGCCCTGGGCTTGCTGTTGTTGCTGCTGTTGCTGCAAATTGAGAGCACTGTTAGCCGCGCGGGCAGCGCAATGCAGTCGTTCAAAACGTACCCTCTTCTTATTCGCCAGATCCGGC
Organism: Fusarium robinianum; assembly: GCA_013623725.1. Taxonomy (NCBI): domain Eukaryota; kingdom Fungi; phylum Ascomycota; class Sordariomycetes; order Hypocreales; family Nectriaceae; genus Fusarium; species Fusarium robinianum. The sequence continues at coordinate 46,109 of JABFFI010000478.1, read as the reverse complement.
CGCATTGTCTTGACGCGATTGCGGCTCTTGATAACATCGGTCTTTAGAGAGATAGGACGAGGACGGCCATGCAGCTTGAGGAAGAGGCCGCAGGCGTTGCACAGCACGGAACCGAATTCGTCGCGTCGCCATAGTGGTGTCGTCGAGGTGCTACAATTCTGGCAGGTCGGCTGCGCAGATGCGTTAGTGGCCATCATGACGGCGGTTGCTGGGAGTTGAATCGAGGGCAAACGGGAGAGCGAGAGAGCGATGATTATTATCTCCAACACGATAAGAGGATGGAGTAAAAAACTTTGGCCTGAACGTAACTGGCCTGATAAGCCTGATAAGCCCCACATCGGGACCCCGGCAAGCTGCCATAATAGGAATAGTGCATGCAGGGAATTGATAACACACGTGATCATATCAATCGCGTGCGATAAGACGGTGAAGAAGGGAAGGCGCTTGTGGGACCGAACAACGCATCGAGAGGAGGACCATGGGTTGTCACTCCCCACGCAGGCCGGTGCTTTTATCCGAAAGCGATGCCAATTGCAATATGGTTGTGTAGTTGATGAGGGGCTCGCTCCGAGTTGCGGATTGGTGAATGGGGACGTAGATCAGAATCGAGACTCACCAGGTTTCCACCGGAACCCCCACTCGTGGCAGCGGGTGACGTGCTGGCATACATGGCGACTGGTGGTCTGCAAAAGGACAGTGTTAGCGGGTTTGTTGCGCGAACAAGGTAAGGGGAGAATATTCGGGAGGCTTGTCGGACCGCTCGGAGGGGGGTTTCTTGAACAGACACGTCGATAAGAGACATATCGGAATCAAGAACTAGCTCCCCATGGTTTCGTGCGGCTCAACAGTCTTCGATGGGCTACTGGGCGCATATGTACCTACCTCGTTTGCAGGGTGGTCGGAGGTGCTGCCGCGTTTGCAGCTGCCAGAGATGATATCCCCGGTAGCTGCGGCAGCGTGGTAGTTGTGGCGGTCGAAGCGGAATCTGGTCGAATAATCGGCTCTATGCTTGTCGGCGGAGCAATCTGCGACCCATCCTCCATTTCCGTGCGAAAGAAAAACGAGCAACAGCTTCTCAAAACGACGCGATGAGGAGCTTGTACAGCTTGGTATGTTTGTATTTTTTTTTCCTTTCGCAAAGTCGGTCGACAGCCCGTAGTGTACTGGGGCAGAACGGAAGTCGGGGGGTCGGTAGGTAGGTAGTCGATCGCGTTGGATGATTGGCGAGGGTGACGGGTGCGACTGGACCGTGAACGGATTATCTGCCGTCGAGGGCAAGGAAAGTAGTATCGTACGGACGTGGCAGGGCGAGAGAACCCTCGGAACACGGTTTCAATGATACACACGAGCGAATGGGAGGTGGTGGTGGTAAGCGACGCGAAGGAGGAACAAGACGATGCCCGTGGGTGTTGACTCGAGATGCGTTGCGCGCTTCGGAGAGTACCTGATCTTGGAAGAGGTGGAGGGAGGATCGAGAAGTGGATGCTCAAAGTGAAAGTGAAAGATGCCCCTAGATGGTAATATGTACCTACTACCCAGGATGGTAGGTAAAATTACCTGACTTCCAGGTTGTGTTCGCTCGTGTAACAGGGCCGACTACCAAAGCCAAGCATAAAAACAGAGGTAAGAAGTTTTCAAGCTGCACGTAATAGGTAGACACAGGCGGCAAGTAAAAGAAGCACCCTCATTGGCTATCCAGATCCTAGAAGTCACAACAAAGGCCAGCCCTCCGCAATCTTGAGGCTGTCGTGTAATTGTTTACCGCATCGGTCCCTGTCAGAAGGGGGGGGGGGCGAGAAGGGGAAAAAAAAAAAAAAAAGATACGGATTACCTATCAGCAATTATCAGACTTATCACGGGTCCAACAGACCCGACCCGAGATCTTATCGATTTCCCAGGGATTATGGATACATATCACGGATCGACATCGTTGCACTCCCATCCCATCCCCCATCATATTTTGTGGGGTCTCTCTTCCCCTTTGGAGCCGAGGAGTCGAAGAGCATCCTGTCATTATTAACATCTCGTCGCAGGGGCCGGGCCACCAGGTCCAAATCTCTTTTTTGTCCCCGTGATGGGGGTGGGATCCGCACCGAATGATTTTACTCATTTGACGATTCCCGTTGGCCGAAACCCCCTTTTTGATGATTGGGAATGAGCTGATGATGGGTGTGATGGTCGGTAATTTGCAGTTGATTTGCTTGGTACAGACAGCCAAGGTTGTGAGTGAGCTTTTATTTTATTTTATTTTTCTTGAAAAGAAACGAATGACCAAGTTGTCCGATGACGGCGGGGACTCTCAACAGACCGACCTAGGTATCGTGACTGCGAGTGCTCCGTTGTTGAGGTTGTTTGGGTTAGCAATAGTGGTCTTTCTGAGATGAACCCTTTCCTTTTTGCTCAACTTGAAGCCTTTGTCGGCCAAGTCCGCATAGGTAGGCATACCCATTCGTGGTTGTCGGTTCGGCACCACTAGTTAGGTTAGAGTAGGGAATACTACCTACTCCTACTAATGACGAATGCAAAGGTATTGTCGAGATTACTTCTGCTGCTGCTTGCTTGAACCCTGAATTGCACGAGGCCTCCCCGCAGCTTCCGGAGTCAAGGGCTGAATGAGTCGTGGCGCACACGGTGTCTGCCTCGAATGTCTATCGAGATCAATGAAGAAGGATCCCTTGGACAAACATAAGACGGAGAAACTTCAATAAGAAAAAAAAGACGACGCGTCTCCCAGAACAATACGCGTCTTTCCCACTCAGCCCACGTCACAAAATCAGGCACCGCCGGATAATACTGTGCGTGCCTTGTGCGTAGTAGTGCTGCTGGTTGTTCCCACAAGCCACACAACACCTCTCAACCTTGGATGCCCCACGTCATTGCACTAGCCACGTCCCAAAGCCGTCATGGTCCACTCTTTTCTTCCTTCCATTTGACCCCTCCAAGCGAAGAAAGGAAGGGAAAAAAAAAAACAAGCCTGCCGCCACAGCTGCCGCCCAAAGAGGCGCCTAAGTTGTACCACCTCCACTCCCCCCCCCAGCGCCAGCGGTGTGAATGTGACATACGGCAGATCGAACTTTGGAGATACTTCCTCTTCTTAATTGCCTTATCCTCCTCCTCCTCTCATCTCCCCGTCTTCCATTCACTTTGATAACTCCGTGCTCCTCTGGTTGCAATCCCTCACCCCCTAGATCTCTCCGAGTCCACAACAAGTTACCTTTCTTTCCAACCGCCACAACCATGTTCAACTGGGCGAAGCAAACGTGAGAAAACATCCGACCCCACCTTCAACACGAACCGCCTCAACTCTTCCACCTCTTCTGCCCTCTTCTACCATTCCCTCACCACGCAAAACTAACGATTGTTCTTCTACCCCTAGGCTGGCTACTGTCACCGGCACCGGCAGCAACTATGGCCCCTCCGCCGTCCGGTCCGTCGCCGAAGAGGCCGCTAAGACGCCTTTCAGCGAGCTCACCCGAGATGACCTCAAATGGGTAGCCCTGGAGGTGACCTGTGTCGAGACTCAGACATTTTACTTCTATGCCGACAGCGGCCACATCACCTTTGTGCAGGTCATTTACAGCAATGTTGGGTATGTCTTGTCACCAACCCTCCAGCTAACCCCGGCGCTCCCGTCTTGATCTTGTTCTTTAGCTGACTTGTCAGTGGCATCCGGACAACCTGCCAGTTCAACTGCAAGGTCATCTGGCCCGACCACAAACAGATCTGGTGCTCGACCCCTCTCAACAACAACGAACTCAGCGAAGACATGACGTGCTTCTATGCCGATGACTGCGCCGTCGAGCTGTCCGAGGACGGTACCTTCTACACCATCAAGAGCATGAACGACGAGCGAGCCATCGTCAACCTCAAGCTCACCCGCACCGCCCCGGGCTTCCAGGTCGGCACCAGCGGCAGCACCCTCTTCGGCACCGACTTGACGAAACCCTGGGGCTCCATGCGCCACGCCTTCTGGCCGCGCTGCGCCGGCGAGGGCACCATCACCACCGAGGAGGGTACAATCGACTTCAAGGGCCGGGCCTTTTACGTCTATGCCCTCCAGGGCATGAAGCCTCACCATGCCGCCGCCCGGTGGAACTTTGCCAACTTCCAGGGTCCCAACTACTCGGCCGTCATGATGGAGTTTACCACCCCGCCCTCGTACGGAGCCGTCGTCGTCAATGTCGGTGGCATCGCCAAGGACGGCGAGGTCCTTGTCGCGGGCGCCAACAACTCGGCCACTCATTCCCAGGTTAAGAAAGATTCGGAGAATGACTGGCCTGAGCCGAGCCACATCAAGTTCACCTGGGCCGGTACGACAAAGGACGGCAAGGCTCTCGAGGCCACTTCCGAAGGTGATCTTGGCGAACGCATCGACCGAGTTGACGTCATGGCCGAGGTCCCTGGCTTCGTCAAGACCATCGTTGCCGTCGCTGCCGGCACCAAACCCTACATCTATCAGGTCAGTATCCGCCTACCCCGTTGCAACTGCAGCCGCACCCATCTTCATCACCTAGAAACCCCCCTTGCTGACATTTTATTCGTTTTTGTAGTACCACCCCAAGCTCTCCCTGAAGCTGAAGATCGGCGACGAGGAGATCATCGAGGAGGGCACCATCTACACCGAGGCCACCTTCATCTCCGACATCAACCCTCCTCCTCCTTCTCCCCTCGCGGCGGAACCTCCTCTTCTTCAAAGACCTGCTGTCTAGGATCTCATCTTTTTTCTATTTCCCCTCTCGACTTTTTTCAGAGTACGGAACTTTGCATCACACCGTCGCGTTGGGTAACTTAAAGATACATACATTATAATCAGGGTTGGCGTTGGAGACGGCATCGGTCGCTCGCTTTTTGATACAATGATGCTCTGTCGTTTTCTTCTCATCTTGGCCCCGCCCGGCTTTATTTTTTTTCTCTTCTCATTCATGTTTCAACGCCGGGATAATCACCGTATAATGCCGATTTGTTTTACCCTCTTACGCTTGGGTTCCTCGGGACTGTTTTGCGTGTCCTAATCTATATCGACCTTGGTTCGCGTCATAATGATCTTGATCTTCATCTCGTCCATTGTCTTTCTTTTGCGAAGGGCAGACACGCGCACACACAAGGGGAACAAAGTGGAGGAAATAATCACCCAATAGCTCCGCAGTGATATTGGGCCATTATCCGTCCTCTCTCTCTTCGTAGGTCCGCCCGAACGAAGGGAGAGAGAAAGAGAGAGAGAGGAAAAGAATAACCGAGCCCGTTCTGGGTCGCCCGCCCTCTTTCTTCCCAACCTGACTATCAAATGTCTCGCGGACGCATCCACATTCTGTCTCTCTTCCTCCCCCTCCTTGGGGCCTGGCCTTCTTCGGCTCTGCTCCGCACCTGATCCGAGTTCTTCAAAACAATGTCTGGCGTACCTGACTACTGAACTATGTACCTACTTTTCCCACTTATGATTGTGAAAAGGACCAACGGCGTGAGCTCCCGACGACGCGGTTGGATAGAGAAGACGCGCGCGACAAGTCGACACAATAAACATTCCAGATTCCAGACCACAATGTTTTACTACCAAGTGTCTCTCTTTCCAGCCCCTGAAGGTTTTTTTTTCTTTCGTTACTCACTTTGGGGCTTTCGGTTCCGAGTTTTTAATTACTTTTTCGTGATTCTGCCCCAGGTTTTCCTCACTCTCTCACGTCACAAAGTCCACCCACCCCCTTGTGATACCGACCCCAATCTTTCCTTTGATAAAAGGATAGCTAAAGAATCCAGTTTCCTGTAGTTCTGGACAAGCGAGTTCTTCATTCATCCCTCTCATCATCTTCTACCCTTTTTACCAACTCAAAGACCCAATTCCATCGCAAACTACTATCCCCGCCCTCGACTCTCTCATACCACACTCCTCTACTTCCGAACATCATATCCCTTCTCAAGGAAAAAGAGATCAAGAACCCACAGAAACACAATGGCAGCTTTCAATACTCGTGAAGCGGCGTACACTCCCGTCGTCTCATCTCCTCTCAACCCCACGAACACCGGTACCAGTGAAGCCCGCATTGTCCGCCGGAGACGAGCCCGGGCCGGAAGGCGGGGTCCCGGGTCGCACACACTCACGCAACGGCTTCTCCGTGTCAAGGCCGCCGAGGCTTGGCGTGGCCATGTATTGAGCGCACAAGTTGCGCAATATGAGAGTGCCGCTGCCGCCGCTGCTGCTTCTGCTTCTGCTGCGAACAAAGGATCAAAGAACAGAGTAAGTCATTTGGCACTCAATTGGTCTAAACCCTAGAGATAGTTGAGAAGTGATGGACTAACACTCGAGTTCCAGAACTGCTATCCTCCACTTCCCGCTCTCAAGAACCTCAGTCTCCGAAAACCCCTACCGAACGGCCCTCGCGTACCGGGCGGGTTCCGACTTCCAGACCTGAGCTGCTTGGCGACACGACGAATGTTGTTGGCCATGGGCCTCATGGGTGTGCTGCCGGCGCTCAAGGTGCGCGACATGCTGAGGCAAGCAGAGCCGTTATGACTGCGAATGGGGACAGGCGAGGGCTGCTGCGAGGGTGGTGATTTTGATGCATTATTGAATTGCGATTGTTTTCCGCCGCCTGTCGTGGTGTTGGGAGTTGTCTATGAATATACCCGCGCCCTCCGCCCATTTTTCTCCCCATCTATGTATATCCGTCCTTTCCAAGATATCCGAGACCGTACCGAATTGCGTATCATACATCGTCCGAAGCGTTCACATGTAAAAACTCATTGATCCTTTTTCTTTTCCGTGGTTGACGTATCATTCGTTTTCTCTGAAGAAGTACCTGCCGCTCCATCTTTGGGGGCTTCCTGGCTGGGATCCTTGAGCGATTGCTCAACTTGCCATATGGCTCTCTCCAGCTCGACCTCGAGGGCGGGCATATCGAGGGTATCTGAGAAGGTCTGGACCTCCTTCTGGGTTAAAAGAGTTCGTTCCTTGTTATCGGGCTCCTCGGCGGGAGGGGCATGGAGGGCGTAGAGCTGATCAAGGGTTTTGGAAGGCGCAGGCAAGAGAAGCTTCTTATCTAGCAGCCATTGGATATGCTTGCCACCTGCAATGGCTCGGTAGTGTGACCAAGCTCTGTATACAAGATAGAAGAAGGGGAGATTGGGGATTCTAGAGCATGTTAGCACCCATCCATGTTATAACTGTTGGACATGTATATATGACGTACACAGGAACGAGAGCAAAGGGAATGGTGATTGGCATGCCAATGACACACCACATAAAGCGCTTGCGATGTAGCGCCTGTCTCTCCGTGGCCAGTGCCTTGAGTATGCCCTCAGCCTTGTTGGGAGGGATCACAGTAGCCGGATAACACAGCTCGACCTTCTCCCGTCCGTCAAGCTCCTCCGCGCGACGACGAGACGACAGCGGAGGGACAGACTTGAGACCCCATTCTTCGTAGGGAATACGGCGGAAGGCGTAGTTGCCATAGTCGACGACCTTGCGCTTCCAACCCGACTCCATCTTCTCCCATTGCGCCCACGTCCTAGCGGCCCAAGCCGCGCCCTTGTCGATGTAGTTGCCGTCCTGAGCCGCGAGACTAGTGTTGAGGCGCTGTGCATAGAGTAGGGTGCGCCGCGTCGAGAGGGGCAGGAGGAACAGCCGCATATTTCTTGATCGAGGTGCGCAGAGGCGCGTGTCCCTTGCAGGAAGGTTGCAGACCAGGAACGAGAAGGGCGATTGTCAAAAGTGGGAGGGGTGGCTGTCTGTTGGAGAGATGTCTAAGCCTCAAGAAATAAGTGGTCGCGGATAGGTCGGAATCGGTAAGCGGGCGCAACTTGAGGAGACGAAAGTGGGAGGGAGGCAGCAAGATTGTCGCAGGATATTATGAATTATCGGAGCATGGTCGAGGAGAAAAAAAAGAAAAAACTGCGGCTTCTAAGGCGCAGAGGGAGGAAGCGGCGGTGGAGGAGGAGAAGGAGGAGGAGGAAGTGGTGGTGTAAGAGGCGGAGGAGGAGGAGGAGGAGGAGAGGAAGAAAAGCGCAAGGCAAGTAGACGAGAAGGCAAGAGGCCACAAGAATTGGGGAAGCTATGAAGCTATAAAGGGAATAATAATCAAACAACCCCCCTGGGACTCTAGCGTAGAGCGTAGCTAGCTGATGACAATAACCAATTCTAGATCCGTGGCGAAGCTGACGACGAATGGTTATTTTTTTTTTTCTTCTTCGTTCTCCTCTCACCCCGTCATCCTCTTTTTTTTTTCCCGTCCGTTCGTTAGTTTCGCTTTGAGGGGGGCGGGTGGTAGGATGAGGGGGAGGGAGCTCGAAACCTGAGGTTCAAAGCTAGGTTGGGGCAGGCAGCAAAAAAAAAAAAACCAAGCCAGAACCTTGGAGGCCCCTCGAGTGACGCACATGGTCGTCATGGTTGGGGAAGGTGTAAAGCACGTGCAGAGCACCTCACCTTCTTACCGTCTCTCCGCCTGCATGAGGGGGAGGAAGGGAAGGACGGAAGGAAAGGAAAGGAAGAAGGGAAAGAGCCATCCCGGACGTGCGGCTCAACCACGGGGGATCGATCATTGGATCTTTGACGACGTCAATGATTTTGTGGTGTTGGATATTAGGTAGTTTCTAGTGGGTGGGTGTTTGTGGACTGGAGATCTGGGATATTAAAGACGCAGGTATCTGTGTGATGGGAGATGGTCGAGTTGCCGAATGAAGTTGAACGAGTATCTATGAACTGTATCACAACATCACACAGACATCCTTTAGTCCTCGAAGCTTTATGCCATTATATTTATTCATTTTTATAAAAGATTCACCATCCAGCCCGTCGTCGAGGTTCTTTTGTACCATATCCTAGTTCAATGCGACGCTTGACGTACATCGTCAGGGAGACTTACCCTAGGTACCTAGACACCAAAATCCATTGATCACGGTGTAAAACGACTCTCTGAAACACCACCAACATCGCAACTACCTATACCAAGTATGAGAAAGAATCATGTAGAGCTGGCTGACCATACACAGTTGCCATCTCTCTCTCATCAGCTCCAGCTCTCCGCTCGCAATGTATCACCCATAGTCTCTCCTCCGTACAACGCATGGGATGCCTCCTCCACCATCCCGGACGTTCACTTCGACCCAAATCTACTACACCTCCACCAAAAGACTTCACCTCAAACATCTGCAAGTTTTCAGCACGTTACTAAAGCTTCATCAATCGCCACCGAAGCCTCAGCCTCACTCATGTTGAGCACATATACCGGGTCTATCCTCTTTACGTATAATTCCCTCCCCAACAAAACACCCCCCTCTTATCTCGCCAGGTCCCAAACAATCCGCTCCCTCCCTTCAACTCCGCATTCTGCTAGTATCGTCTGTCCTGCACAGGACTCTTCGCCCGTGCCGTCGCACCCTTGCCCACGATCTTCTCCGCCCAGTTCCACCCGGCAGTCAATGGACTCGAGCTGCGCCCCTGCGCCGCCGCCGCCGCCGCCGCCGCCTCTTTACCCTTGTCCTTGTCCTTGTCCTGAGGCGGCGACGGCGGTGGTAGTTCACCTCCAAAGTCTAGGTCGCTCTCACATTCGCTGTCCACCCAGTCCCGCTCACTCCATGTGACAGAGTCATCGTGCCCTGTCGGTGGCCTCTGAGCCGAAGCATCGCTGCCTCTCGACCGTGGTGGTGCTGTGCGTAGGTCTGGTACCTCATCGAGGGCCTCGCGTGTCTCGCTCTCTGTCCGGACACACCGCTCCGCATTCGCCAGGTTGTCCCGGCTGCTCTTCAGCTCGCCGCCGTGCTCATCGGGCGGCTGATTCACATCTCGTGCGCGCTCCCGACTACTCTCATCCTCGTCGCGGAGTCGCGTGGCCGCCGAATCACTGAAATGGGCATCGACAAGGTGCTTTACCACAGGCCAGCCATACGCATTGGCAAACATCCGACGGACAAAGACATTGTTGTGCGCATCAGGTTCTACCTTCACCAGAACCTTTCTCCAGGACAGATCCCGATGGTAGGCCCTGGCAATCTTCTCCTCGACCCGCATGTTAGACGTGTCAATGATTTCGTTGGGGTCCCTATCGGGGTTGGTGTTGAAGGTGTCGTCGTAGTCATTCGCTGACTGCATCGTGTCCTCGTGATTAACTGATGGATAAGGGGATGAGCTGCCACTCCCGGTCGACGTCTGTGACCAGACGGTATTCGTCCGTGGTGTCGATTTCTTCACTAGTGTTGCTGGTCGCCTCTTCATCGGCGGCCCGGGAATGTCGGAAGGATGATATACCCGATCATGGAAAATGGTTCGTGGCCGTTTGGAAGGATCAATGAGATAGCCTACACCTGGCATCTTGGGGTTGAGGAGGTCACCAGCCGACTCGAAGAACGTTGTCCTTGGCGGAGCCGCCGTCTCGTCCTCGCCCTCCTCATGCCCTGATGTCACCCTTGACGGTTTCATTGCGTCGGATGAGGTCGAAAGTGTGCCATCCGGCAAATCTGCCAAGTTGATTGTCTGACTTCTCCGGAATATCCTCTTCTGTTTCTGCGATATAGTAGGAGACCTGGGCGGAGAGTTACTTCTGAAGAAGTTGAAGATACCAGCAAAGGGTCCACTGTTGCTCGACTCTGTTGAGTCGGATGGCGTATCCTCACCAAAGGCTGTAGGTATAGACCGGAGACTCGCCCTATCGTCATCGGCAAGAGCCGTGCTCGACGGCTGCGGGACCTCGTGCATATTCTCACGAACGCTCTCATGAGGCGTCGTTGCTCCAGAATCGTTCTGACGTTCTCCCGTCGCTAGTTGCCTCTGACGTGGCGCCGTCATATTAGCACCCGTCAGTTCTGCCCAGCCGAATCCAACAACCGTTTCGACCAGACCAGCGTCCCGCCGAGCTTTCTCAACACGACCCAGACCCTGCCAGTCTAGGAACAGGAGGCAACTCGTGCGAAGGGGAACGATTCCATCGTTCACCACGTTGGAATACACCGTCCGGTTGCGGAACTTCTTCAACGCCGTGTGCGCCGGCCCTGTTGGGAGAATCCTCAGCAAGGGCTTCGATTCCGGCTGCGACTCTCCGTAGACCTTCTTATGCGCCGTCTCTCCGAGGTTGCCCACAATGGCGCCCCATCCACTCCGTGCCAACGTTGGAGCTCTCCACGTCAAACCAAGGTCCTGACCAGTCCGTCCAACGAGGCCAAAGTCTAGAGCGAACTTGACGTACAGAGGGTTCTCATTACTAAGACCCAAAAAGGGGGATGCTAAGGCGATGAAGTTGATAGGCTTGATGAGGTCGAAGAATTGTGGTGAATGTTTTTGGATATATGCGATTGCGTAGGTTTGAACCAACCCTCCTAACGAGTGAGAGATGAAACTGATGCTGGTGATTTTGTAAGGCCGCTGTTGATTCTCGAGGCGTGCTCTGTCTTTGTCGAGCTGGATTGTGCTGTGTTTATGTGTCGGTTTCATATCTGAATCGGTCGTGTCGTCTTTAAAAGGATGTACCATCGAGTCCGCTGCTCCCTTTCCTGAGGGTAAGAAAGGCTGGTCTGGGTATGTCATGGAGAGCACGTATCTAGCGAGTCTCTTGCCAAGATATTTGATACCACGCTCGGTCTTGGTTGCGTTGCCCGAATAGCCTCGAACAATAACCTCTTCGTCATCATCATCATCATCGTCGTTGTCGTCGAGATCTTCCTCGGCTCTTCTGGCATCTTTATCACCATTCCCGGCTTCCGATTTGCTTCCCCGTTCTTCTGCTGATCTCCCTCTTGCAGATCGTTCCCTGGCCCGCCGGGCCTTGGCATCAATCTTGGCTTGCCTCACAGCAGCGTCAATGCTTTCTTTCATGAAGAGCATGTCGGCGCCAAGGTTACTATGCAGGCCATGAGTGAGAACAACCATGTGGACCTTTTTCTGTTTTCGTTTCTGCGGCGGCGCGGCATTCTCTTTTGTTTCGGGATCTCCTGTCTTGACCATACTCTCCACAGACTTGTCCTGACCCTGGTGCTTCGCGACCCTGACATCGCCAAGATCATCCCAACCCGGGAGTCTCGGGGTATTCCAGAGGGTCGCCGTATCTTCAACCTTGACCCTTATCGCGCGGGAGAAGACGCCCCGGGGCTGCGCCGGGTGGTGGCCGTCTTTGGCACCAATGCTTTGTTGATGATCGCTGACTCTGCCTGGCTGTGGCACCTGGGTTTGCCCACTGACGATGGGGCTCGAGCTGCTCAGGTTCAGGGACTTTTGATCGCGCGCCACGACGACTTCGTAGGCGACTGCGGCCGAGGTCGAGAAGATGACCTGTGACGAAATTTCTATGATCCAACTCGCGCATTCGCCGTCGTGCTCGGGGCCTTTGCCGAACCCTCCATGGCCGCCCATGCCAGCGCTCTGGCGGATATTCTCAGGAACAACCAGTTCGCATTCCCACGTTCCTCCAGCCTTGACCATGGGCTCAAACTCGGGGACGCCATAGCTCTCAGGGTTGTCAAACTTCTGATTCGGATCAAAACCGGCAGGGTATGCAGCTACACAGAGAGTATATGGTCCATGGACAAACGCGGCGCGGAGGGCGATGGCACATGTGTTGCGCACACGAACATAGAGCTTCTCGGGCGACGGAAGGATGCGATCCTGAGACGGAGTGTATGTGACAGTATATCGGACGACCTCGCCGGTCTTTAGGCTACCGACCTGGTGGAGGAGGAGCATCGCGGGGGCGCGTAGGGCCACCTGGATTTCGTAGTTAGGGACGTCTTGATCGAGTAGCGGCGGCGGACGAAGATTATCGAGCGGAAGGTCCGGAGGTCAGGCTGCAGCAGCCCTCGTTGAAGCTGACAGAAGGGCGAAGCGAGGGCGAAGGGGGTACAGGGAGGGGGGGGGGAGCTATGCGGTGATTCCTGACGTCACCATGCCCGGCAGGTTTCTTCTCTTCTAACAATGTAGAAGCTAGAAAATAAGGATGAGATGGATCTTTTTAGGAGTCGTAGGGGTCATTTGGGAAGGAAAAATGCCAAAGGATAGAAGCAGGAGAAAAGAGGACCGGCCGGGAGTTGGAACAAGTCCATCGACCGAACAACCCGATCCCGTGTGTGGGGGAGAAGGCGACTGGAAAGCACGACTTTGAGAAATGTACAATGACGGCAAGCTCCAAAAACGAACACGACAAGGTCCCAGTGTCTCCTTCCCAATTTCGGAAAGTGGCTTTTTGACCAGTCCAGAACGCTCTCAACGGGTTTCCCACGGGACTGGGGTCCCTCCCCCCGTAGTTGTGGCGTCGGTCGGGTTTGTGGCGGGGTGTTTAGGTTTAAGATAAGAAGCTCGCTCGCTCTGGAGCACGCACGTTGAGAATACAGGTAGGTAATTAGGTACCAGGGCTTGTAGGTAAGGTGAGGAGATCCATCTCAAAAGCCCTCCAAAAGCCACCCGAAGAGCTTAGCCGGGAGCTACCGACAGTAGTACGCCCTCCCTGCACCGTGTATCCGTTCTGTTGGGTTGCGTTCCGTCACACGACACCTAGAAATCTCCGCCTTTTTTTATTGTTCAACACCACATCAGTCGAGGGCTTACGGAGTTACCTACATTGCCTACATAGCTAGACATGTAGTAAGCAAGGCACGGATTCCAAACGTAGGACAGCAATAAGCCACATGAGAGAATCCTCAGCCCATAACTCCCTACATTCAGTACCAGGTATGGAGATAATTTGCATAATCCAGGTAAGAATTTGGGAAAACGACAGACCACCCCATAAAGTCGGGAGAGGGAAATTTTCTATGCCAAAAGAAAAACAAGCAAAAACAACAATCCATGACAATAACACTCAAAAGATGAGAGAGAGCCAAAAAAGAAAACAGCAAGGAAAAACAAAATAAAAAGCTTCCTAGTCACAAAAGTCCACCCAAACAGCGAATACCACGTATGCCGCAAGTATCAGTTCTGTTCACCCCATGTCCCTTTTTTCCCCCCAAATCTGACCTGATCTCATCCAACAAGCCCTGACGCAATATCCCAACCAGAAACCCAACATATCATAGTTCATCTAGCTAAGCCAAAAAGTGCGGGAGCCCACTCTCTATGGATATCAATCATACAAGGAGGACCTAAAACAATCTCTTCGCTTTTCGGTGTGCGCGGAATCGGTGATCCTCTGACGAGGACCCGACGTTATCGTTTATCGTGATTTCGTAGATCTGTCAAGTTGCGGACATCTGTCAGCCTATGCCGCAGCAGCATTCTCAGGCTCTCCAGGCTCGACAAACTTTCTCCACACGTCGACTCGACCCATGCCTGTGCCCCGTCCGATGAGGCCGGCCAGCTCGGATGATCTGGGGCTTTCGCTGCGTTGCCCGTGTCTCTTGTTGCGAGAGCGGTGGCTGTAGTAAGTGTCGCCGTCATCGTATACGTTGGGGTCATGCTCAACGATAACTCGCTCATGTGCTCCCATCCCTCCACCAGGGTACATGCCCTCGTGAAGTGGAGGTGGCATACCGATCGGGGGCGGCATCAACGCTGGCCCCATGTGAGGGTTCATTCCGGGAGGGTCCATAGTTGGCAACGCTCCCGACATGTGGCGGCTTTCAGAGAATCGATCCGCAAGTCGTCTCTCCATTGACCCTCCTCGCCCTGTTCGTGACCTGTCGCCGCTAGAGAGGTATTCAGCACCGGAAGCTGCTCTATCATATCCAGACGAGGGTCGTTCGTATCCGGACGGTGGTCGTTCAAATCCAGACGGCGGCCTTTCGAACCCAGTCGATGACTTGTCGTATCCGAATCCAACTGGGGGTCTTTCGAATCCGGTGGGCGGCTTGTCATATCCAGGTCGATCCGGAGATGAAGCCCCGACTACTCTGCGGCCAGTACGCTTGGGTTCGACGTTCTTGGGGCGTTTAGGTGCCTTCTTCGCTCGGGCCTTCTCCTTTGGTGGCTTCCTATCGGCGTAGTCATCCTCCTTGCGGTAATACTGAGGTCGCTGGGCCAGTTCTTCTTGCTGTTGTCGGACTTTCTGTCGCATTAATTCTTCCTCGTCATAGATTTGCGAACGGGGTCGGGTCGATGGCCGTGTCTTCCTGCTGGACCGCGGTTCCTCTGGAGCTGGGGCTGGAGTGGGAGCTGGGGCAGCTGAGCGAGTTGCCCGAGGTATGCCCTCAACTTTCCGACGCGGAAGGGGTGTGGGAATGCTCATATGGTCGGGTTCATCAGGCTCATCTTGCTCACAGGTGAACCAGGGGCATTCACACTTCTTCGGCTTCAGCCCACAGAGCATGCAAAAGGCGGCACCACATCGACTGCAACTTGATTAGTCGCCGCCTCGCGGCTCGTTCCACGGAGCGCCACTTACCATGTTGCATGATTGTAACCATCCTTGATCTCCACGGTGGAACTGCACCGATAGCATCTCTTCCAACCTTCATGCCTGGCGTATTCAAGGAACCTCCCCGTCTCGTCGTCTCTGGGGCAGTCCTTGGAGAAATGCCACCTCCCGTTGCAAACCACGCAGACCTTGGTGTTACAGCGGTCACAACGAGCGGCCCTTCGCCCAGTGTCGCTGTCATTGTAAAAGTTAATTGGCCTAATCCACTCGCCGCAACGCGTCGAAGGGCAGTAAAGGCGGTTCCGCATGGCATAGTCAGCAAACTTGCGGTTCCAGATCTTTTTGAACATGGGGTCGACAAAGTCCTCCACATGACTGAGTGGGATTGGGTTCACTGTGCAGCACCTCGGCGGCATCTCTTTTGGATCGGTAATGGACATTTTGAATAGCTTCTTGAGACAAGGATAGCACATAGCGTGACCACAGGGGAGCTTGGGGCACCTGGAGGCCGGAACCTCATCCATGCATACTTTGCAATCACGGCTAGAGAGATGTAGCGTTAGGGCCTAGCTAGGTACTATACTCGTTGATGACAATGGATTACTTACAGGTTCGCTGGCCTTTCTTGGGATGTGGTTCGGGACGTATCCTCGTAGACGGCTTCCGCGGTGCTGGTTGGGCGTCGTGAGGACGACCTAGATGGCCGCATGTTCTGGGTGGTAGGGGGCCGGCGAGTACGACCGTCACGACCAACCTCTGCTGTTTCGTAGGCCTTTGCCGTTCTGCGATCTCTGGTCAGTACACAATGCGGGACTAAAGCAGGAGGGTGTGTGAGACCAACCGTCTAGAAGCCACAGGCGGTCGAGAGTTTCCAATCACACTTGGATATCTCGGTGGGAACTCTTGCCTCGGGTTATCGCTGACCTCACGTCTTAGAGGGGGTCGGTAGGTCGGCAGGCCTTGTTCGGAAGAGGCCTGACGATATGTTACTTCGATGTCGTCGGAACTGGATGAGGATGGCATCCTGCTTCGCCTCCAACGCCGTTTGTCGTCGGAGGAACTATTGTTGTAAATGTCGCGGCTGAGATGTCGATGGTGTCGATGGCGGTGTTTATGTTCACTCTCGCTTGCCTCCTCGACCACAACTTCTATTTGGTTGACCTCGTCGTCGACACCTGAATCTGAATCGGAATCGGAATCGGAATCAGAATCGTCGTCGTCCTCTTCCTCTTCCTCTTCCTCCTCTTCTTCGTCTTCGGTATCAGTTTCAGAAGTGACAGAAGACTCGCCCGTCTCCGAGGGCGAAACCGACTCGGGTGCCACTGGTTCACTCAATTCTGGTTCGGGTTCGGGTTTTGGCGCAGTATAACGGCGGCGGCGTACACGCTCCTTGACGGGTTCTCTGGGTTTCGCGGGCCGCCAACGCTCGTCGGATTCTTCTTCTTCTTCATCCTCGTACCGCGAAAAACCCGGGCGCCGCCTATAAGCTTCCGTTGAAGCCCGAGTCAGGTGCGATGGCGGCGGCGGCATCTTGGGCGGGTATGCATCCAAGCTCCTCACACTCCGGGCATGGCCCCTTGGAGTCCATTTGTCGGGCCTTTGTACCTCCTCGAAACGTGGACGATAGGGCATCGAGTAGGGCGAGACGTCATTGGCGCCATACCAATCGCGGGCTTCGGGGCGGAGCGGCCTGCGACGCACAAGGCGGATCCCTTCATCGCCGACGTCTCGATCGTATCCCAGCCTCATTTTGACGAAGCCTTAGGGACTGAGAGGCCTCGGAGGAAGCAGATTCTGGCCTCAAAATGACCGCAACAGCGTCCGAGGGTAGACTAGTCTATCTGTCGAGAGACGAAGCGGGCGAAGAGAATAGTGAGGATGAGCGGTTGGGCCACTCAGCGGAGTCCACGCTGCGCGAGCAATTGCACCCCTCCTAGAGCTGATTGGAGTCGGAAAGCCGGTCATGCATGACAGCCGCAGCGTCACGTCGGGCGAGAATGAGAGCGGATGCCCTGGAAATTGGGCCGCTAGATGACGAAAGCGGCCGAGGTCGTTGGAGAGAGAGACACGGCAGAAAGGGCAGCTCTCGAGGGAGGAAGGGATGGAGGGAGTGGGAGAGATAGAGAGGGCGAAAGAAAGCCCGGCAAAGGAAAATGAGAAAGGGAGGAAAAAAGCAATCGGAGAAAAGGAGAGAGGACAAATGATCAGCCAGGTCGGTCAGCGTTGTCCTGCGTGCGTGGTGCTGCCGCTGGGAAACGCGGCAAGCAAGTTTGGGCGCGGTTTATACCCAGAAGAAAAGAAAGGTCACCCCATCGGGCACCTGGAGGCGAATCAGTCAGTCAAGCCCCTCCCCCGCGCGGGTTGACGAGGATTATCAAACGTCCTTTGAGAGACTGTCAGAGGATTTCAAGACATGGAATCCATGGACCCTGCGTATGCTCTATTGTGCTGTACGAGTCGAATCGTACGAGACGCAGAATATTGAAGGTCTTTGGACGAGAATCCTCCACGAGCCTGTGCTTGGGTGGTTGGGTGGCTGCGTCCTCCCCCAGAATGGCAGAAGTGGGTGTGGGAGATCAGCTTTGTCGGTGTGATGTCACGTGGTCCAGGGACAGTCTACCTACATGGAGGGTAGCGCCGCTGGAGATGTGTGTGAGTCAGCCAAATTATTGGCTGGCATTTATCTGCGTTCCCCCCCCTCCTTGAAGGAATGTGTGTGTGTGTGTGGATGCCTACTTATTCGTAGGTACCTGTATGTATGATGTGTGAGCCCTGGCTCCTGGTTGAACAGCGAATTGCTATCCAATCCCTGCCCGGACATGTCCTCCCAAGACAAGACCCCGAGATTCCGTTTGGGCGAATAACCAACTAATTTCTGGCGAGACATTCTCGTCCCCGGCCAGGTGGGCTTGTCATGGTGGGAGCCTAACGACTCCATTTCGAAACTGTCAGCCCCTGAATTCCATGACTTGCATAACCGTACTGTTTGCGTTTCCTCAGGCATCGCCGGTTGTGGGGATCCTCACCGGCCGAGCCCGGCTATGTTAGGTCCAACTTTAGCGGGACCCCTCCTCGGCCCGGTCCGGCCTTTAATGGGCCACCCCGGATTATGACGGAGCTGACGGTCCCTTGATGATCTAGAACGCGGCTCACTCTTGGTTGAAGCATCTTCTTCTGCAGGGACCCCATCATCTCCGATCGTCCCCGCGGCCCTCCGCATGTCCCCGAGATCTCTCCCTCCCCCTTATTATGTCGTGCCGACAGACTCTTGTCTAATCAGATGTTTTCACAGCTGCCGATCAGAGGTTGGGAAATCAATCTTGAGGCACACCCAATGCATCCTACAAGGCTAGCCATAAAGGCTTGCAGGAAATTGATTTGGAATCCGATGGATTTTAGGCGCATAGTTCTAACAGTCGAAGAACCTGCTCGGCTGCAGGCTGTCGTGCTGAAATGCTCATCATCTCCCGAGATAAACGTCCGTACTTTGTTTGTCGCCCTGTGGCTTTGTAAACGAGGAGTGGTGGAACTGAAAAAAAAAAAAAAAACTAAGTCAAACGACACCATCAAGCCTGGGGGGACAAGTCTACAACTGGTCATTATTCTTCATGTATTTGAGGTAGTTTGAAATGGTGGCAGAGTATGATCGAAAGGGTATCAGTAAAATAATGAAACGCCCATATGGCCTTCATAGGCCTGGGACCGAAGAAAAGTGCTCTACATCGGAATCTATCCGGAAGGTAAAGTCTAGTCAACTCTTCAGAGTCAATTCTAGACTTGCAACCACCACCAATCCCTTGTGAGTGCTGAATCAGGAGCAAGGCCAAGCAAGCTCTTACTAGTCATGTTGAACAGCATCGGCCCATCGGCCCGGAGGGCCGTACCTGGTTCCTTGCCCGCCCACCATCAACTCGCCTTATCCGAGGCTTTCACAAGCCGCTGGCTGGTGTAACCCCAGACGCTTCTGCTGCACCCCAGACCGTTGTCAGCCCGCATGAGCTCTTGTGGGAGAGATCCGGGGACTTCTGGCTTTGACCAAACTGAACAGTGTTTGATCCCAACCTTCCACAAAGACCGCCAGAGGGCCGCGGGCTGCACAATCCCTGCAAGCCGTAGTCGAGTCCTCGATGGCCCCATAATGGCACCAATGTGATGCCTTGCGGTGACTGGGGAAGGCCCTCGTGTATTGGTTACCGGCACAGCCGCCGTAGCGCACCTGGTTCTAGGCTCAAACGTTGAAGGGAGATGCGCCTCCTATTTCTTGATGCTAAACACCGCCACTAGCAGGCTCGTGAGAAGGTAGGACCCCCAATGGCGTGGATCAGCTCGTCTGAAGAGGAGCTGGATCTCTTCAAGTGCCGAGATAGGTCCGCCTTCTCACCTCCGCCTCCTTGATGATTTCAGCGGCCAAGCTCAGACTTGGGGCGAGAGTGGCATATCGTTCGACCTCTAAAACGACCTCGTTGATAATTTGGTCCAAGGCTTCGCGGTGGGGTAATAATGTGAGTAGGATGCTGAGGAGTGAAGGTGACATGCTGGCGCCCATGATTAAAAGTGTCTGAGAGACCATGGAGAGGGCACCTTGCCAGATGTAAGGCATGTGGCCAGCGTGACTGGACGAGTCAGCGAGTTCAAATGAGAACTAACAGCACCTGATCTGGGCAATTGAAAAAAGGGGGAGGGTGTTCGTAACTCACTGCTCTGTGATATGTTCCAGCTGTCGTATAGACGCCTCTAGACACTTGTGGCAATTATCACGCACAGCAGGGTCCAGAACTGCTTGTTCGTTGTCCAACACGGCCAGAATATACGGTCGATAAATTATCGTCCGGCAGGCGAAGAACCGGAGTCTCAGGACCGTCTGGGTGGGGTCCTGAAGAACAGTCCGCGTAAAAGGAAACTGAAGGGGAATGGGCAAACTCTCGTACCATTGTGTAAGCTGGTAGTCGAGCTCCGCAACAACTGGTTCCAAACTCGTCGTCGAAGCGATAGAGTCCTTGGAGTAGATGAGTTGGCTGACCCTGTTCAAAAGCCGACGGAGTGCAATCTCGGCGAGGAAGTACCACAGCTCATCGCGACCAACTTGCTCAGACTCATCCACTTCGAATCCACAAGGAAGCCCTACATTTTCCTCGAACTGGACTACACCTGAGTGAGGCAAGTCGAGCTCCGCGAGGAGGTCGCTTTCAAAAAGAAGAGCATTCCAATAGATGCGTTCAACGAGCTCGCGTTGATGGCTAGGGATGCGGCTTGGTGCCATGAGGAGCAACTGTAGCTTTGTGCTTGTGGTGCAGAGGAGATTCCAGGCCTCCATGGGTCGGACCAGGTAGAAATGATATGCGGCGGCGAGGAGGTGACACTGTGCGGCAACGACGCTGTTCGCAGTCATCATCCCGGGCAGTAGCGACCATGCGGCTGTGAAGTATTGCAAGCCAGGGGGGTCTTCGTGTGGAACAATCCGCGAGATGCTCCCGTGCAAACTTGCCTGGCCAAGAGCCAAGACGAGGAGCACGATACAGCTTTCGGGGCCCTCTCGGAATCCGTTTGAAAGAGCGGTCCGATACTGGCTTCGCCACGTGTAGGGGTTTACACAGGCGTACCAAACATTGACCCTCTCGAAGTAAGCCTCGATGTATGCTTGGGTATTCGAAAGATCCACACAAGGCGTCTTGGTCAATGAATGGAGGGGCTCACGGGCCATCTCAAGCTGGAGGAGGATCTGAGGATCGTATGGTCGAGAGACGAGGTCTCTGATCAAAGGCCATTGTAGTAGATGCATCGCAGCGTTGGTGTGCACTTTGGGCATCGTAGAGATGTTAGTCCCTGCCGGTTGGGCCGACCATGTCCCAAACCCACCATTGGGGATGGAGGCAAAGTTGGTCGCGTTGGCAGCCATGAGCATATTTTCGCCGCTCAGCCCAGTCCCGTTGCTCATGGAAGGAGAGTCCTGAGTTAGGCCGATGCCGTTTGCTTGCGGACTGATCATGCTCATCTGTAGTAAGCTCTCGATGCGGCCGAGGCGCTCGAGGATTAGTTTGTCGCCGGCATCGAGCTTGATTCCTGGTTCGCGATAGACACATTCGGCACCAAGTTCGGTGCAGAGCTTGCACTTTGGCTTTGTTCCATCGCAACGGGACTTTCTCGAGCGACAAACCTCGCACTGCAATCCGAATCAGTATATTGCTGTAGTGTGGTCTGGTCAGAGCACGGAGACATACGGCAATGGTTGCTCTACGGCGAGGATAGTCAACACCAGCGTCTGTACTTCTTCTCTTCAGTGGATTTGAGCCTTCATCGCTGGGGACTTTTTGAGCGCCATTGTTCATGGCTTCGGGTCTGTTATCGGACGACTGCGATAGATGGCGGGGCTTTTGGGATGAGCTCAGCATGCCGTCCCTGCTGAAACTGGGAATTCGGTTCTTGTAGCTAACGGGGGACCTGATTCCGACCTCATTCGACAGGCCCGGCAAAGATGTAGATGGAATATCGAGGGTGAAGGTGTCACGCGAAGGGACGAGAAAGGGCCTAGTCGCGATGGCCGAGGCTGAAAATGAGGATTCACCCGTTGACGATGGTGACATGACGTGGATTGGGAGATCGGTGTAATCCAGATAGAGCAGATAAATCACTTGGTAAAGGTGATACGACGGGATAGCCTCGAAGAAAAGTCGGAGATGAACGCGCGCATAGTTCCAATGAGATGAGGGTCAGCGAGGCGACATCTCGGCACAGGAGATGCCAGAATCTTGGTCTAGAGAGATCAGGCGATTGTTGGCGAGCGCGGAGGGAAACGTCGCGGTCGGATAATGGGACTCAGCAGAACGGCCCAAGATTGCTTCCTCGGCGAGGGCCAAGTTTGATAGTCTCCCTGGGACGCAGAGTCCTCCGAGAGCGTCAACGATAATGACGAAGCCAGTTGTATGTTGTTTGGGCAGTTTGAGATTGGAGAGCGACTCTCCAACAGTCGAAATGGAGGAGCTATGATTAAGTATGGGGGATGGCAGGGACAAGGGTGTTAAAAAAGGACTTGACAAGCCGGTTACTGTGCTTGACAACCCCAGACCCTGTGCGGGCAGCGGTGGAGGTGAGAGGTGGAGACTCAGCGGAGGAGACTCAACCGTTTGGGAACTTCTGGAGAACTGGTCCGTCAGGTTAGCCTACCAGAGCTCGCGGACACGGCATCCAGATTGGACCTAGTGATGATGTAGCCCGATGAGAAGAGACATGGCTGCCAAGCCATCGACCCAAGAACATGGAGCATTGTGAAAGCAAGGCATCCATGGGGTCGTATGGTAGGTAGGTATGGCATGACAGCCGAGGGCCAAGCCGGGTCTGAATGGTGCTGGTTGGAGCTCTGCTAATTGATGGTGGACATCCATTTGCAGCGTTGGGGAGTTGTCAACTTGGTCTCAGGGATGGGTGTGAGATGTGCGCCACTCTTTTGATGGTGTCCGATTTGCAGCTAGGTTGAGAGGTTTCTGGTGTAGACAAAGGCACTCTGTCCAGTTGATGCGTTCGATAATCGCTTTCTAAGGGAGGGTCGTGGAGGAGGTGGATTGGTGGATAGTCTGGGGGATGGGAGCCGAACCTCGTTGTGTGGAGGACACTAGAGCAGTCTGGTTGAAGTCTTGGTGGTATGTGATTATCGTTTTCTCTTTCACTGAAAGCTGGGAACCTGTGGACGAGTGGCTTTTTCGAAGATCTATTTTGACGTGGGAGGCACCCGACTTAGGAAGAAGTTGCGGATGGGGACCTCACGATCGAGGCAAGGACGGGAGTTGGATATACCTACCTTAGTACTTACCAGGTATAGGTACCTAGGCAGTTCAATACAATTAACCGACAAGGCATTTCGGCAAGTGCTGGTCCTGCACCTGCCTCGAACCTGTAAAGACCACCTTCCATGAGGGAAGAACGATGAACGGGGTGGTGATCACAGCACCGTACGGTACTTGCCCCATACAAACCTTGAATTGACCTACCATCGTGAAGTTTTTTTTCCTTCATCAACCTCCCTCACACCGGTAGATTCCAATCCCGCCACCCATACGACACCATGTTGCCGAGCTCAAGGGCCTCGGACTGTCTTTCTACCGTTACCATGTACGGGCTGGCTGCGGAGCACTTCGGCTGCCAAATCTTCCTTGCCGTTCTTCAGTCATGGGGTCGGACATCCCCACCGCCCAATATCACAACACCCTCAGCGATTGAAACGCTTCACAAGCGGTCCAGGACTCATGACAATACGACAGGAGCTAGTGGAGAATACTATGAATGCCCATGGAAACCGTGAGAGTATTCGCATCAAGCAGTCGATGGAGATCGAGTCCCATCCTCGAGACGGATGACCAACGACAGATGGAAGATAACCGCATCCATCAACTTTAGGAGATGGAATGACGACCACCTCGCCGCATATGGAGCGATTTGCGACCAGCCCTTTCCCACCTTCATGGGGAAATCGTGTGCCCCAGGAGCGCAACCAGTCAGCCACCCCCAGAGCGAGGATGCCAACGGCCCGAATAGGAGGACAACGTTCCAAACCGCAGCCGCCCCGGCCCAATCGAGCCCCTGGTTTGCGAACAATCCGGGCATAGCGCGACCTCCCCCAGTCTTGGATGGCTTGGTGAGAGTCTGGCTTTATTCAAAGATATCTTTCGACTGCGGGGAACCTCGTTCGCAGCACACCATCCCCAACTTCATCGACAAGACGTCCTGCGCAGGATACCTGAGGCTGCGCATCTAATGATTTGAATTGGGGAGTATCGGGCCTCTGGAATCTACCCTGAGGGGAGTAGCCCTTCAAGCCCGTCAGTCTGGGTTTCTTTTGAGCCAAGAAAGATTTATGAATCCCAGGTTGACCAGGAAATCGGACACGGGAACAACTGCACTCGGTCAGATATCACAATCCTCCTTTAGTGACGAAGTACCTACACACTTCCGCAACAATAAGCCCGCGGCGTCTGGCCATCCCAGTCCTTCCTCTGGGCCCTGTCACTCGACCTCCTCCTGGGGATCTCATCCGGTCTAGTTACTAGTCGTCCTTCGGATCATCGGAAGTGGAGGGTTGGATCCCGAACTCATGCGATCGTCCATGATTGCTGCCGCCTTGATGCACCTCATTAATTGAAGCCAGGGACACGGGACCGAGGGAGTCCACAGCATGTTAATTGACGAGAGCGATAATTTACGGCATCCCCTTGCTTCGTCCCAGCCGCTATCACGCAGGTTCCCTATGGAGTACTAACCCCCTTCCATCACCCGAAAATGCATAGCAAACGCCGAGTGCAGTCCATTGGCGGCCAAACCCCCCGGATTGCCAATAGAAACATGGTAGCGAATATCTATGCCCCTGGCATCTGCATCCTGCAGTCGAGTCGTCGACTGTCCTCTTTAACCGGACATAGCGGCCGTGAACCCGGAACGACAGGACTGAAAATGCCAAAGAGATTGCGACAGCGAGGATTTTAAAATGGTTTTAGCAAACGATTTCAGTTGATAGCATCCGGGACACCGACCCTATTGCCAAAAGGTGATAATTCGCTAGCCAACTAAGCATAGCCTGTAATTTAATACCCATTATCTCCTTGGAATTCATCATCACACAGAAACTAGAAAACGGTAACACGCTATTCGTCAAAAATGACAGCCGTGACTTCGCCCTCAACTTCGGCGTATGCAACAAAGTCACCTAATGCCCCTGTTTCCAAGTTCCTCTCTAGAATGACCGCTCGGCCATCAGTCTGCAACGCCACGGCGACCAGCGTCCCGGCTTTGTTGATAGCGAATTGACGAGGGAATCTACCTCCACAAGGCACCTCCTGCATGAGCGTGAGATGCCCCGTCTTCGCATCGATGGCAAAGTTGATTAATGGATCCGATACGATTGCTGTCCCGTTGTCAGAATCAAAGTTGGGGATTTCGAAGGCGTTCTCGTTGCGCGACGAGATAATGAGGAAATTCGTATCGGGCTATATTCCAGCTGTTAGCGAACAATGGACTAGCCACCAAGGATCACAGCCAACTTACGGAGACAATGATCTCGGAAGCGGCCGCACCATTTGGCACATCCTTGTCCTTTCCGTGGATGCCACTACTCCAGATCTCTTGGAAAACAAGAGACTTGTCGCTGTAGCTAATCTCGTACCCCACGACAGTGTTCCCCAGCTCCGTCACGAGGTACATAAAGGTCTTCTCGCCTTTCACGGCAAATGCGATGTGTCTTGGCCCACTTCCGGGGGCAACAACTAGAGAGTCAAGCTCATTCATGCCCAGATCGGTGTCGTTGACGGAAAAGATGCGGACGAGGTCGGCACCAAGATCAGGGACTAGAACGAACTGACCGGTTGGGTCCACGACAGCAGCGTGAGGATGCGGTGCTTCTTGACGTGAGGCATCCGGGCCCGGTTTTGGCATTGAAAATTTTCTGGTTTGGGCTTCTGTCATGTGCAGCCGGTCTATGATGTCCCATGTTGAGAAGGCCGAGCCTCCACTGGAAACAGACAAGTTAACTTGGGCTCAGTGTCACGATAGAAGGGGGAACGTACTAATGAGCCACAGCGAGTCCATCCGTTTCCTCGCCAAAGATAACCGCACTCACAGGTCCAAACGCAGTTGAAACCTTGGCCATGGGCGTCAACTCGCCATCCTTCCCAGTCTCCAACACAGCAATGGTGCCCGACTTCCCGTCCTTGAGTCCCTCGTCAGTGCAAAAGATGAAAGAGTTCTCATGGTCAAGTGTCAGCCACGATGGACTCCCACCACAGCCGTCTGTTTGTGATACGTGCTCGAGAGCCAACGGCGCGTCGTGGTGTCTCTGTCGCGTGAGATTCAGCGTCGTCACGGTCCCGCCGTACGAGGCTACGTAAAGAAAGACGCTCGAAGCTGATACATGGTTGACGTGGTCGGAGTCAACGGATGAAAGACGAGTATCGTCTCCTACAGGACGCCATTGATGTACAAGGTGGTAAGCGCAGTGGAACAGCAAGCCACAGACGGGTAGAGCGAAGAGAAGTGTCGAGACGAGCAGGGCCGTGCTATTGTCCCGAAAGGGGTTCTTGGACGCTGTGAGAGCCGAACCCCGAACCCAACCCATGGCTGTTGGTTGATCTGCCTGCCTCCTCTCAACTCTCTCTTTTTTTCGGTCAGAGCAAAGTGTGATTGGGATGGATGCCGATGTGATTGATGCCTCTTAATGTGCCCAGTTCCAAAGCTTGATGCGGCACACTGGCAATTTCCCGAATTGGGACTCTCTTTTCAAAGAGACACGGCCCCGCAGAAAATAAAACAAGCCGTGTCAGATTTCAGGGGGTTGATGTGATATTAGCCGGCAACTTTGGTGGTGCGAGAGATGTGGGGGAGACTGAGTTGAGAAGGAAGAAATGAATGGTAACTATGGCCAGTCGGAAATTGAAGACAAAAAAGAGCGTGTGAGTTGATGGAAAGAGAACAGAAGGAAAGTGGGCGATTCCCCCGATTATTCGTCTCGTCAAAAGTGGGTTGTTTAGGATACAGTCAGACAGGGATATTGGAGAAGGGAATGATCGCTGGCCTTTATCTGCCCACTGAGACCTGTCATGGAATAGATAACGGCCCGTGTTGACACCCTTCTCTCGGGTGGTTACGAGTTTCATCTAGGTATGCGACATTGATGTCTTAACGACTCATATTGGACGCTCACATAAGATACTACCCAACAATGAATGGTAACCGGTTCGGACGTCATCCACCAAATGGATCTCGAGCATGTCCATCAGCCCGTGCCTGGCAACCCCAAGGTAAGCCAGGGCTAGGTGTAGATTGCTATTCGTTGTTTTCACTATTCTTCCTCTTCATGGTATCTTGAAACCTCATCCATCCGCTTTTCCAATTACTCACACCTGCCCAAACACCCACCCCCTTTTTCGCCACCCTTTTCTGATATTTATACAACATTGAACTCATGTAAATAGACGGGGAAAAAATCATTGCGCCTTCTCGGCAGGGAAGTCTTGTAGCGCAGGTGTCGTAGTTCCCCTAGATCGAGACATACTGTAGGGGGCCTGAGAGTTCATCCGTTAGCACATAGTCCTCATCAGATTAATAGCAGCAGCAACGCACCAAGACCTCCTTCGCATTCGACACTCTCCAGGCCAGTTTCCTCACGCTTCCATCTGCAGCCACGACGGGGGGCGCAAACTCGATTCCAAACATTTCTCGAATCGCATACACAATCCTCTTGGCGTACTTGCTGTCGCGTTCGACGTGGCCACCGAACGGCTCATCGGCCTTGTTCGGCGCGATATCTGGGTCACGGTCCAAGCAGTTCTGAACCACTGGCAGAAGAGCCGACTCGACGGCCTGCTCATAGACACCTTTCGTTTCGATATCCACCTCTCCTTCATCGAACTTGCCGACCCTTATCTCAAAGGGCTCCGAAACAGCCATGGCCGTGTGATTGCCGTCATGATGATACCGGAATTCAAAGACGCCTCGTGTCCACCAGAGCTTGCCTCCTCGGAACTCAACCTCACCCTCTACCATGTCAGTATCTGCCAAATCAGTCCTCGGGATGGGATGTTCCGCAACAACGATTCCGTTATCAGCAGTTGGGTCGTAGGTCCCAGCATTCGTAGCCACCCAACGTCCCAATGAAGAGACCTCGGTCGTCTCTCTGGAGCGATTATCCGTCACCATGTACAGGCCAATCCAGTCCTTCTGGCTGTGAGAGGCGGGTGCTCGCCACCTGACCCGAAGAGGCGCTCCATATTCATACGTCATGGTCTTAATTGGCTTGGGGAATCTGCCAGTCAAGCTCTCCTTGCCAGTGGCCCTTTCGTCAAAGGATGAATGCATCGAGGGGGTACCTTGAACGGAAAGCGAGTACAGCTTAGGATCATGTCCAGCCAAATCAGGCGCAATCCGGGTGATGGTGAGTCGTGCAGGAGCCATGTTGAAAAGTGCCGATGTGTCTCGAACAATGGTTTTCACACCTGCAGCAAACTTGGGCCGCGCGGTGTCGATGAAGTCTTCAACAAACTGGGTCGTCTCGTCCAGGACCTTGTCCATACTCTCCTGCCATCCCTTGACGGGCGGGGGAAGCGAGCGCTTGATGAATTTGGTCAGACCAGCCTCTCGGCGGAGACCGCGGCCATAAATCTTCTGCATATGCGGCCGCTCAATGAACGAGATGAAGAAGACAGTCAGGATCTGGGCGACTAGGGCCATCAGGAAAATAGATCGACTCCAGGTGATAAGCGCAGCGCCCCAAACACCAGCGGTTCCAAAAACTCGCTCGGGGTTGTTAAGAAACCGGTAGATTGACGTATAAGTCAGCTTGGCCTTTTGATCAAAGAAGAAATCGCCGCAGAACCATCCAAACTCGCCTAGGGAATCGTAGACGCTGAAGGCGGTCCAGAGTTGCAGTGCCACCAGGCTAGCACCAAGGACGTGCTTGAGCATGACCAAACCGTAGCCCCAGTCCGCAGGAGGAGAGTACATCTTCCAGCATGCCGCAATCAAGGAGGTATTGGCCATGATCATGCTGATATGATAGAGGCCCTTCCACTGACGCCATGCCTCACCAGCGCTTTCACCGAACTTGAGAAAGTGGCGAGTCCACATTTTGTTCTTCGACTGCTGATCCAGGATGAGGCCGAGGCCAAGGTGGTACCAAACGCGCCATACCAAAGCGTGAAGCACGAAGATCGCTTGCCAGAGAGGGGTCGAGGGAGTGACGAAGGTGAGAACGGCTACGTAGGACGGTAGGACGATGACAGTGAAGTCGGGAACCCGGAATAAGTCAATGTTGCTCAATCCGACGAGTTTGTGGACGGGTGCGGGAGTCTCCTCCGGCGAAGGCGCAAGAGTCTGTTGATCAAATGATTCCTCAAGCGAATTCCTGGTTTCAGCGAGCCCGGCAATGTCAGTCTGGGTTCCAGACGCGGTCCTCTTGCGGGGGGGAGGAGGGTTGTAAGTCTTCTCAATATGAGGGTTCTCAACAATCACCAGGAAAGCAAACTGAGCCAGGTGGGCAAGGATGGAGATAAACAGGACCTCGTAGCTAGCGGCCATCATGGAGATACCATAATAACCAGCGTAGCCAATCGAGTACATCGGATGGGGGGCCAACTCGAAGACGCCATCGAAGGTCAAATCCTGATCAATCAGATAGAAAAAGTCACCCCAGTACCAAGCAAAGTCCTTGACCACTCGGTGGGCATCCAACTTGACCCAGAGATTGAAGCCAATGAGAGTGATACCAACAGCCCAACGGGTAATGCCGATCAAGACGTTTTCACCCCCGGGAGTGTGACCACAGACGATTGCAAAGAGGCAATAGGACACGAAATCACACATCAAAATCAAGTCAACAACCCGTCGAAAGACCAGCCATGTGTTGTACTCGAGAGGGGCCTTTTCGAACTCGTAGTCTTCAGGGATCTTGGCTTCGAGCTCGCGTTTGAGCAGATCGTACAACCATGGGCGCGGGTTCTTGCCAGTCGAGGGATGCTCAAAGAGTTTCCAGCGCTGAGCCCAGGTAACTAAGCGACAGTGGTTGGACTGGATGCGGAGGAGGATGCCGATTCCAACATTGTACGAGGCGCGCCAGAACAGAAATACCACGGCGAAGACAATGCGCCGCCATTGTGAAGGAAGAAGATATGCAGCGAGGATGTGAAGAGCCAGAATAGCCAAGACAATTGCGTCGGAAATGTTCTTGGGTTGTCGAGGATCGAGCAGCTGGGAGACCATGTCATGTGTAGTTGGGACAATGAAAACTGCAATTCACATGTGACAGTCAGCCGGCGAACATGTCAGAATGGTGAGATAAAACAAACCCGTTCCATCAGGGGTTCGGCCATAGGTCTTCTGCGGTTTGTCTGCTTGTATGCTAACATCAGACGTATCGCGACTATGGCTCAGGGGAGGCTGATGCTTGTCCCTCTCGGCGGACTCAACCCCAGATTGCCGAAGCCTGAGCCCAGCATCGTCAGCTGGGAGATCCGCTGACGTACTCATGTCAAAATGACAAGAGCGAGGTGTTCTGATGAGAATAGAGGAGGGAAATGAATGGTATTTCAAATCCAAAGAAACGAATTGTGGGTGTTTGAAGGTAGAAGACTCATAAAATATGAAGTTGTAGTGTTAGGGTGCAAAAGAAGGAGGAAGGACGAAGAAGCGCTCGCGGAAGTTGCGGACAACTTGTTGGGAAGGGCGCTTTGTGCGTCCCCGGTCAAACGACGTCAGGGCTCCGCCAGTCTTCGGTGCTGTTCTGTGCCGTGCCAGATGGAGTGGGCTGGGGAAGCTGGTTGAGCTACTGGTTGCTCTCGTGGAGAACAGGGATCTGCATTTTTGTCTAGATTTATTCCCCGTTACGCGATGGTCAGAGAGAACGAGCAGGAAGCCACCGATGGCGTGAGATTGGGAATAGGTGTAGAGGTCAATAACGATGAATATTTTTGAACCAATTACTGGCACCGATACCGAAATGGGTTTGAGGTTAATACAGAGTACAGCTATCACAATTACGACACACGAGACAAGAGGAAAGAAGGTGGGAAAACGCCCTCAAAAGTGTAAACCTCGTGCAATGGACTCCTCTGTACCTAAAAGCAGTGGAACCTGGGCAGCGGGGGGTGCTTTCCTTTGCATGTGCCGTCTGCAAACTTGGGACCACCTGAGTGACTTCGAGCACGGGGCCTATAGGTGGTAGAGGTCAACAGGTAGGTACGCGCTAAGCCTACAGCGCCACCGGGGGCGCCCAGGTCTCCCAGCCTTACCCAAACCGCGGGGCCACAGGCGGCCGAGTCCACTAAAGCTGCTAAAAGACTCCAACTAAAAAAGAGACTCTGAAGTTCCATCAACTTCTCCACCTTCAAGAAAGTCGCGTGCCCCTCCTCCTTCCAGTTCCCATGAGAAGGTCAGCGGTTCGTCCCGGTTTTCCCTTCCCTCGTCTCGACGCTTCTTCTTCGACTCTTCCCATCAAAAGGAGCCCAGCCAGTGCACTTCCATCTCACGGTACCCTTCATCGTGAGAATCCAATTCCAACCCTTCAACACCGATTCCACCCGGAACTTCTCCCTACCGCTGCAGTGACGGACTGTAGCCGGCGCCCGGCGCCGTAATCGAGGACGCCTCCCGATAGGTACCGTAGAAGACGTCCCCACCATCGGCAGTGGGGGCTCGGATGCGAAACTCATTGCACAAGGGTGGCTTTTGGTTCTTTCCGCGACCTGCCAGCGCACAAATTGCGCCCTCATCAGCAGGGGGATCAAGGCGTGGGGCACAATCACATGTCAAGAGAGAGCAAAATCGTCTTCAACAAACAAAATGAGCTTTTTTAAGGAATCGACAAAAGGAGATGATGGGACACTGCTCGACGCCATTACCACCAGAGGTAGGTAGTTATTGGGTGTTTCCTAATCCAGGGCTCAATTGGTTTTGGACCGCCACCAAAAGACGCTTCTGGAAAAGAGCTCCTCGAAAGCTTGTCAAGCTTACCTCCGCCATCACTGGGCTCATTTCTCTCCTCACCCTCGTCGTCCATCTGCCAACCCGACGCCATCTTCTAAGGGTCTCGACCTCCGTGACCCTTGCTCACCAACGAGTCATTTATTTCGAGTGGAACATGACAAGGAACATCCCCAACAACCTCTGACTGCGGATCTGCCAGATCGCACACCCGCATCACAAGAGAGATCCCCATTCATCCGGTCCCCTGTTTGGAGGACCTGTTTGGAGGAGACAGAGAGGCTCGGAAACCCCATCCGACTTCGCGCTCATACGTATTTTGCAACGGCCCCGACGCGTGAATGAAGTCATGCTTGCCGAGGATATCTACCCGGGCGCTAATAACTGCATCTCATCAAGCCTCATTACCAATCCCCAACCTCCAACCAGGGGACAAACGACTCCAACCCTAGCACCATTCCAGGGTCCTTTCAAACATTCGAGAAAGTCGATCAACTCACACCGCCGCTCCGCAGAGAGTGTTCTCAACGTGGCCAGTATACCAGGGGACTCAATGTCAGACAAAAGAATGATTAAGCAACACAGACAGCAGCAGCCCCCGTCAAGACTGCCAAGACATCCACGACATACCTCCCTCGATATTGAGTATCGTGAGACCCCTCAATGATCTAAACAGTGAGCCTCTCATTGGCGGCTAGCTTTACCGCCGAATCTCTCTTATCTTCGCGTATCTCACTCGTGGGACCTCATATTGTCCCTCTGGTCACCCAGTCGCATTTGTCCTAGGTTCTCTCCGAATATCGCAGGCCTCAAAAGTGGTCTTGTCTCACAACCGCTCTCACCACCTTAGTTTGGGCTTCATTTTTACATGCTCATATTTCTCATAACTCGACCTGATTCAGTATTGCTTCATCACCAACTACCTAAGTACATCCCCCAAGCCACCCAAACCCCAGACCTTCTTCTTCGTCATATGGTCAGAAATGTCACATAACCACATACACTCAATCGACTTTTGTACCAATAACAGATGATTCCCCAAGCCATTTCGTTGAATCATGGGGTTGAAATCCTGGACCAATGCATTACCGTGCCCCTAACTAACCCGTAACAAGAATGAAACAGCCTACTGAGCCTTTTTCGCGAACTCCACCCGGAGAATAAGGTGCTTGAAACCGAAACCATCCATCTTGCTGCAAGCCTTGGCAGCGTCGGTGCGGTCGGCGAAGCTGATAAAGGCGAAACCCTTGGCCATACCAGTTTCCCGGTCCTTGGCAAGGAACACTCTGGTGACGGAGCCAAAGCGTCCGAACATATCCCGCAGCTCTTGCTCCTCGGCCATCTCGGAAACCTAGGGTTGACGGTCAGCATCTGTGGATATGACATTCGCTCGTGTCTTGTACTCACGTTCGTGACACGCAGCGTGGCGAAGTCGTCTCTCTCGCCGAACTTGGATCCTCCCATGCGCTCGCCAGCTCCCCTGTCGCCACGCAGGGCGGGGGGAACATATGAGCCCTTCTTGCCAGCAGCAGCCGCACCAGCGGCGCCGGATTCGTCGCCCATGCCGGCACCTGCATCGCCGTCGGCGGTCTCCCCAATCGGCGCCATGGTGTCCTTGTACGGACATCTGGCAGTGAAATGCTCTCCGTTGCAAATACGACACTTGACCTTCTTGTCCTTGAGCTTGTCCTTCATCGCCAGCGCGTTGGGGTCGGTGCTCTCGTCCTTGGCATCCTTGCGCCAGTTTACACTAGGTCGGAAGATGATGTTCTCACCAACAGTGGTGGTATCGGGAACAGGTCCGGCAGGGTCACTGGCGCTGCGGCCGAACTTGGCCCAGGTTTTCCTATCGGCGACGCGGGGATTCACAGTCTCGGTGTGGGTGATGTATCGGATGCGGCGAGTGGTCTTGACCTTCCGGCCATCATCATCGTAGCGGAAAACGATGACGGTCTTGGTCCCATCCTTATTGGAGATGGTCTGGGGGGGTGGGAGATCGGTTGAGGTCTCCTCGATGTCGTCGTCGTCGGCCCAGTCATGCCTTTTTGATGGTGGGGTTAGTCAAAGGGCATATCGATACCCCAGTTCAGGCCTCACTCACTTGGGCTTGATCGCGGCGGCGGTAGCCATGATGAATCGATATTATCCGAGCGGCTTGCTCGATCTCCGTAGCGTATGCGGGTTCGGCTGGGGTGCGTCGTCGGGGGCTCGGGGAGGCGTCACTTCGTGATCGTGGGGTTTCTCGTCGATGGATGAATTTATTCACATTTTCGTGGTGCGGCGGTTGATGTTGGTGGGGCACAGTTCAAGCCACAGCGAGCTTTGCGTCAAGCCACGGGTATAGTCACGTGTCTATCTCAGCCACAGGGCCTCGTGACTTTCTCAGCCTTGGGATGAAGCTATGCCCGTCATTGATGTCTGTCAGTTGTTTGTTTTAGTCATTTCTTCAAAGAACTCCATGGAAAACTTTCAATTCACTTTCTCGCAGTTTTTTTCTTTCAATGCATTACAAACCCACAGGCGTGGTTTAGCCATATTCTTCTTCTCACTTCCTCATCTTCAGATTCGCTTCAGTGGATGGTGTTGCACCAAATGGCGATCATCAAATACGTTGGACTCTAATGTCCATGTCCGCCCATAGCATTTTGAAGCCTTGAAAGTGACAAACTACGAAGTAAGTATTGGCATTAAATACGAGAGACTGCTATGTAAGTAGGTTGGTCATGGTGTGAGTAGCATTCCACCCTTCAATGGTTCAGAGCCCTGTAATCGTTAGACTCGACTCTTTGGAGGAAGGAGGTCATGCCACCAAGAAAGTCAACCCATCACCTCTTTATTGGCTTCCACGGGACATCGGCATCGACAGACACATTCGTACCAAAAGCGAAGGATGACCATTGTGTGTGTGTGTGTGTGTGGCGGAGGAAGGTCTTCGTCAGAAACTTCGTAATATCCTGCGGTGTAGGTACCTGGGGAGGTCTTCGAGGCGTTATCGAATCCTTTGTCTCAGGTTGTGAGGGAGGGAGCCGACGCCAAGTCCTCCAAAGCGGCTGGGATTCGATAGCCAGGGCCAAGCGTGGCGCAGCTCGATCCCCCACCAATCCAAACCACGTAATCCATAACGCGGTTCGCGTGGCGCCGGGGCAAGGGGCCATGCGATTCAGGTCGGCAGAGAGTTTGACACCAGGAAGGAGACGGAAGCTTAACTACTCCGTACCCAAGAGCTTTACTCCTCACCGTCGTCGTTCTTTTGGGCTCGTATCTGGAGTCTCTCTCCCTCTCTCTCGTATTCCCTATCCGACCGAAATCCCATCACTCTCTTGGAGCTTATCCAGTAATCTATTCAATCTACCGACCATCGAAACCTGTCCCAGCTCAACCGCTGAGTCTGATTGCGCCCCAACCCAATCGAAAAAAAAAACACCTTCAGTCATGGCCTTCAAACAAGACCAGCCGCCCGCCTATGGCCCTCCCCCGAATGCTCCGCAACCTGCTTATGGCGGATATCAACAAGACCCTTACCAGCAGGGCCCGCCCCCAGGGCAGCAGGGCGGCTATTATCAAGAAAACCCTCAGATGGGATACTACAACCAGCAACAAGGACCCTTTCCTGCCGGGCAGGGACCCTATCCTCCTCAGCCCGGTCCGTATGGCCAGCCCGGCTACGGCCCTCCTGGCGCTCCTGGCGCTCCGCCGCCTCAGGGCTACTATCCCGAGCAGCAACAGAGCAAATCTGGTGGCCTCTTGACAGGTCTGCTAGCCGGTTTGGCGTGCTGTTGCTGTCTGGACTGTCTGTTCTAAACGTCGAACCACGAATGGAAAGATGAAGAACTAGTCGGAGGCTACGACAAACACCCCCCGAAACCGTGTTTCGCGAACGTCAACATCGGGCCCGTGAGGGCTGCGCCCAAAAGAACTCGCGTCGAGAACCAAGACAACAGGCATTCGAAGAAGAAAGGGGGGAAAGTTGGTGCGAAAATTCAGGCACACATTGTGGTTCGTGGTTGGAAAGGTCTTGACCAGCTGTTGATGTACTATTTGAGAGTCTGGCGTTGGGGAACGAGGGCACGCTTGTGGAATTCATTTGATCTTGCAAAGGCTTCATGCGTGTTTCTTGCTTGCAACTTTGATAGGTACACTAATATTCACATAATTGGCTATCATTGAGCTCGCCCATACTGAACTGATAACTCGGAATAACTTCAAAGAATCGATTTTGTCTCAGGGTTAAAGCTTCGCGAAGAATCCGTCGAATTCGGACCTGACCTTGTCAACGCAGTCGTTGGTGTAGATCATCTTTTGCACGTCTGGAGACGCCCACTTGTCCGGGACGGAGCCATTGCCCTTGTGGTCCTTGAACATCCTATCTCTCTCCTCCTTCGCCTTGCCGTCGCCCAGATGCAGCGTCCGGCCCGACAGGTAGGCCATTTGGACAAGATTCGACGTCCACTCCTTTCGAGACAGCTCGTACACCTTGAGGCACTTTGCGATGGTCTCGGGCCGAGTATCAGGGGCGAGGGACAGGACCTCCGCGATGGTTGACCCATCCTCGATGGCCATGGCGGCTCCCTGGCTAAGATGCGGGAGGGTAGGATGACAAGCATCGCCAGCGAGGGCAACACAGCCCTGTGTCCAGGTCGGGAGAGGCTTGTACATCCTGAGTCGCCACTCGCATACTTCGCCTTCTGGGACCAGGTTGAGCATCTTCTGTACAAGGGGACAGAAGGTCTCAAAGACCTTGAGCATCACCTTCTTGGAACCCTTGGTGGTATACGTGACGGAGGGCGCGGTGGCGAAGTTCTCATCTGGTTGGACAGTCGACAAATTGTAGATGGACTTATCGGCGATGGAGTAAGCGATGATATGTCGCTTCTCACCAACCCATCTCACGACCTCGTCACTATCGATCAGGGCGAGTAGTTCAGGGTCATGAGCCATATCCTCCCGTCTGAGCATGATTCGGTACGCAGCTTGTCCGGTCTCGGCCTCTTCGGGCTCAGCACCAACTTGCTGCAACACCTTTGCTCGAGTGACACTCTTGATGCCATCACAACCGAGCAGGATGTCAGCCTCAACTGTGTAAGGTTCCCCATCCCGAGGCTGGACGGTGAAGGACACCCGGGGCGAGAAACTTGTGATATCGGTCAGGGTGGTGGAGAAGTGGAAGCGGATGCTGCTCTCCTTCTTGCAGGCCTCGTACATGTGGCCGGCGAGCGATGACCTGTGGCCACAGCAGTGAGAGTAGCCATACTTGCCCTTGATGTCAGGCATGTCAACATGCGCGAGTTCCGTGTTGGTAGCACCCTCTAGGTAATTGTCAGCAAACCAGTGGGAATACAATATCGAGAGGGGGGGTGTATCGTTGCCATACGTCGGATGCTACTGCCAGTAACGCAGGTAGATTCTCGCTCAATGTCTTCCCAACAGCCCATTTGGTCGAGGATCCGGCCCATGTTAGGTGCCATCTGGATACCAGCTCCAACGAACCCGAGGTTACTGGCCGTCTCGTAGACGTCGATGTTCTTGAAGCCTCGCTTAGCAAGGGCCAGTGCCGTTCCTAGGCCGCCCATGCCTGAGCCCATGATGGCCACGCGGAGGTCTTTGATGTTCGACATGTTGCTGTAAGATGCTGGATGTTGTTCTAGACGTAACTCTAGGGAGTTGTTCCTGGCTAGGAGATAAATTCGATGCTTATAAAGGCTCGAAATAACTCAACCGACATCCGACTTGCGGAGGGAATGCGGGGAGAGCTTCGGCAGATGACCATCTTGATGGCTTCGGGAGGAGGTGGGGGAACAGCCGTCGTTGTCGCTGAGTGGGCTGGCGTTGCAGGTAAGTTGAAGCATCTGCGAGTTGTGTTGGTGAAGTCGGCAAAAAGTACGGCACTTGTTGGTTCGGGTTCGTGAGCCGAGGGAAGATGTTTTCACAGTGAATGGGATAGAGGGGGATAAGTTGATGTGAAAGACGGACATCTCAGGAAGATGGCCGAGTTGATTACGGAAGCAAACGCCTTGAAACTCGCGCGATGAAGAGAATCAATTAGTATCAGGACTTGAGAGTTGATTGCGCGTGGAGTTCCGTGAGTTCTCACAGAATGTCATCGTGGTAACGAGTAATTAGTACAATACCATTTGCTGGCTACCCTAGACATGGGGCAGTGAGAATTAGTGAAACTCGGCCCTAGGCAAGGATGTTTTAGGATTTCAAGGATGATGACAGGCTTTGGCTCGTAACGAACTTGATCTTGTGCCATGTACTACCCTCTGAGGAAGGACTATGACGGTAAGCTGACTAGGGTGACAGATGGAACGGATGGTGTTGCCACAATCATCGGCCTGGAGGCCTTCCTTTCGGTTTCCTGGATGGGATTGTAATGTCTTGCACAAGAACGACAGTACCAAAGATGTAGTCTACTTCTCCAACTTAACTGTCTTTCGCAACAAAGAGGATACATCGAGTTATATACTACCTACCCACGTCGTGAAGGAAATGCGGGCTTGGCAAAGGGAATTTTGCCCCGAGAAACGGAGCTATGATGTCTTGGTGGTGGGGGGGAATCGGTGTCATACACAACCTGGACAACGCCGAGCCACATCAGAGACAGATCGTCACTGAGGAACGACATCATGGCGTCTTGATAGCAGCCAATCCACATGTGCCACCCAGAAACGGTCAAGTTGTTCGTCGCTGGATCGACCTTGACGGGATGCATTCCGTATGGTGTCGTCTCCAGCTCAGCAACCGGCCAAACTCGCCATGCACATTCGTAGGGATGGAGGACGTATAGTCAGTACCTTTGTCCTACGGATCTACCAACAAAGACGAGATCGACAAAGAAGACTAGAAAGAAAAAATGAAACATGCTTCCCACCCCCTTCTCCTATTGTTAGATCAATCCTTTCGAAGCGCGCGGCCATCGAGTTTGAAAGCGTTTAAAAAAAAAAGTTTCTAATTATTCTCACCCATCGCGGCGGCTACAAAGATCCAGACTCCAAACTTGGAAACACTTGGGCGGTTGTCTACATCGCTGTCGAACGACGAGAACCAAACAATTCTCTGACGTCGGCCAGAATTCCAGGCACAGGGGCTTGTTTCGAAGCATGCGAGTGGCCAATGAAGCCTCTGATGTCATGGGTCCCCTTTCGGCGCCTGCTCCAGTGGTGAGATGCCCTGTTTCTAGGGCCCTGAGTGGGGGGGCGTTGCCCCATCAAGTAGGTGGAGGGGGGAGTCCCTGGCGGCGCTCCAGTTGTCCAGTGCAATGGTAGGCCGCCCGCCCACTAAGATGAGTGAACGTACAGGGGTTTGCCAGTCATGACGCGAGCCGCTGCACGGTCAAACAATCTTGAATATCTATAAGCCAAACCTCCATCGTCACGGGCCTAAGTTCTGGCCTTTGTTCTTCTTTTTTAATGATATTCTTCTTTGTATTGTTCAGGGCCGTGTCTTTGTTCTGTTTGTCGTTAATAGATGTTAGCGACCGGGTGTGATAGCCTTCCAACTATTCTTAAGTCACGTTTTCGATTGCCCGAACCCAAACTTCTTCACGACAGCACATCACTGAGAGACACAACCTTCATCCTCGACCCAACGCCTGCACGGGGCCTCCCCCCTCGCACACCTTACCCTCCCCCCCTCCCTCCTCATACCTAAACCACGCTTTACCTTGACCTCACGACTCAACCACCTTCGCGATGTCTTCAACAGCTACCGACTCTGCGGAGTCGGCGACCGACACGGCTGCGACAGCCAGCTCCCTCCTCAGCTCCATCGCCAGCTCCATCGCTTCTACCGCCCTCTCTGGATCAGCTACCCTCACTGGCACAGAAACGTCCTCATTCTCCACGACTTCCACATCATCATCTTCCAGGGGGACGCCGTCACCTACCGAGGTCTCTGGATCTGGTCAAAAAGACCAAGGCATAGGCATCGTCAGCTTCCTGACTGCCGTGGGTGTCGCCATGGCAGTATTTTCAGTTCAGCTACTTCTCTTCCTGTTCCTACGTAACAAGTTGGCCCGAATTTTGTACGCCTGCGCCCTTCCTCCTGTTTACGGAACGTTCACCTCTGACCTTGTCTTAGCAAGCCGAAAACCTACCTGGTGCCCGAACGTGAACGAACCGAACCGCCGCCGAGGACTTTCATATCGATGCTCAAGACGTTATGGGCGTTCAGTGACCGCGAAGTCATCGAAAAGTGCGGCCTCGATGCGTACTTCTTCCTCCGATACCTCAAGACCCTCTTGATCATCTTCATCCCGATTTGCGCCATCGTCACACCCATCCTGATTCCCATCAACTATGTCGGCGGAAGAGGTAAGCAGATCGATGTAAAGGCCGACGACATTCACAGAAACTCTTCCATTCCTACTGGCCTTGATACCCTGGCATGGGGCAATGTGAGCCCGAAGAATACGAATCGATACGGCGCACATTTGCTCATGGCGATCCTTGTGGTAATCTGGGTCTGCTGGGTCTTCTTCTTCGAGCTCAGGGTGTATATCAAAGTTCGTCAAGATTATCTCACAAGTGCCGAGCACCGACTGCGAGCTTCGGCTACTACGGTTCTCGTCAACTCGATCCCTGGCAAATGGCTCAGCGAGGATGGCTTGAGGGGCCTTTTTGACGTTTTCCCTGGAGGTGTGCGAAATAT
Organism: Fusarium robinianum; assembly: GCA_013623725.1. Taxonomy (NCBI): domain Eukaryota; kingdom Fungi; phylum Ascomycota; class Sordariomycetes; order Hypocreales; family Nectriaceae; genus Fusarium; species Fusarium robinianum. Next base: position 5,748 of record JABFFI010000478.1, on the reverse strand, counting down.
CTGGCTCAACAGAGACCTCTCCACGCTGCTCGAAAAGATTTCTCAGCGGAATAAGATTCACCTGAAGCTCGAACAGGCGGAGACGGACTTGATAAGGGCCGCGAAAAAGGCGCAGCTTAAGAAACAAAATGCGGAAGAGAAAGCGGAGCGAAAGAGGATGAAGCTTGGAGCCATCAGCAAGGACGAAAAGGCCGAACGCGATGCGCAGCAGGACCGTGAGGCCCAACGAATGGCCAATAGCGCAGAGGGCATGAACGCTGGAGACAAGCATCAAGTTCCCCATACCGTGGATGCTGGTGTTCGTCAGTCCCAGTACGAGATCCTGGAGCAAGCCGGCGGCCGCAATAGCGATGAAGAGGAGAAGAGCAAATTGAGGGCGTTCAAGCTGCTTGGCGATCCCCTCGCCAAAGTTGGCCATGGTATCAAAGGCGTTGTCTCCAAGGCTGGCAACAATGTTGAGGACACCCTTGAGACAACGAATGGCTTCATTGGTTTGTCACAAACCAACGAACCTCGCGCTCCTTCCCGAAGCTCTGATCGATATCGAATTCGAGTCTCTTATGAAGACGATGACCCTCGCGCCTCCGTATCCGACGCTATTCGCCAGAACAACCCTTCCCGAAACTCACGATTCTCGGCTGATTCCACAGCTGAGATTCACCCAAGGGTGCCACGAGAGCCGATAAGGTATGAAGGGAACACGGTTCGGAAACTCGAGAACCCTGATGATCTCTACAGCAAGAAGGAGGTGAAGTGGTGGCAATTTTGGAAACCACCGCCTGGCGGCTATGCTTCTCCTGTTCCCCAAGGAGAGGAGGCTGCAGAATACATGGAGCGCAAGGCAAAAGAGAAGAAATCTCTTTGGCAGTCGATCAAGTACTCACTCCCTTTCACGAAGCCTGAGGACCCGGAGGAAGTATTCGAGTATCCCACAGCCTACAATTCCGACTATACAGAAGAACAAGACCAGCCTGCGGAGTGGGAGAAATATCTTAAGAAGAAAGACCGCCCATCGCACCGTCTGCCGCTCTTTGGAGTCTCATGGCTCTTTGGTCTTCCTCTTGTCACCAAGAAGGTTGACACCATTTTTTGGTGCCGCGAGGAACTGGCTCGCCTCAATGTGGAGATCGAGGAGGACCAGAAGCACCCTGAACGGTTCCCTCTGATGAACTCAGCCTTTGTTCAGTTCAACCACCAAGTCGCGGCTCACATGGCTTGCCAGAGCGTCATCCACCATGTTCCCAAGCAGATGGCTCCGAGGATGAACGAGATCTCCCCCAAGGACGTCATCTGGGACAACATGGCCTTCACTTGGTGGCAAGAGTGGATGCGGACGGCCCTTGTTACTGCCACTGTCTGCATTATGGTTTTCCTGTGGGCGATCCCCGTGGCCTGGACGGCGGCTCTTAGTCAACTCGATACGCTGGTTCAGAACAACGAGTGGCTATCCTTTATCAAAGAGAGCAAGGCCCTCGAGAATGCTGCCAAGGCCATTGCTGGTGTCTTGCCTGCTCTCGTGCTCGGTCTGCTCTTGTTCTTGATCCCGCTGATTCTCGACTTTCTCGCTGGAGTCAAGGGCGCAAAGACTGGAGCCCAGAAGACTGAGTTTGTTCAAGTCTTCTACTTCGTCTTTCTTTTCATCCAGGTCTTCCTCATCGTTTCAATCGCCTCCTTCTTTGCCGCCTCGATCGACAAGTTGGTCAAGAACTTCCAGGAGTTGCAAACGGCTAGCGACGTCCTGGATCTCCTCGCAGTCAATCTGCCCAAGGCGGCCAACTACTTCTTCTCCTACATGATTCTCCAGGCCATGTCCACCAGTTCCGGTACCCTTCTTCAGATCGGAACTCTGGTCATGTGGTATGTCATCGCACGGATTCTGGATAGCACCGCACGTAACAAGTGGTCTCGGAATACCAACCTCAACCAAGTCAAATGGGGACAATTCTTCCCCATCTATACCAACTTCGCCTGCATCGCGCTCGTTTACTGCGTCATCGCGCCCCTCATTTCTGTCTTCGCCATCATCACCTTCAGCCTTCTGTGGTTCGCCCAGCGATATGCCATGCTCTATGTCACTAGATTCGAGCATGATACCGGTGGTGTCCTTTATCCCCGGGCTATCAACCAAACATTCACCGGCATCTACTTTATGGAGCTTTGCATGGCTGGTCTGTTCTTTATCGTCGAAGATGAGACGGGCGTCAATACCTGCACGACTCACGGTATTATCATGATCGTGGTCCTCATCTTGACGATATTGTATCAGGTGCTTCTCAACTTCTCTTTCGCACCGCTCTTTCGCTATTTGCCGATTACGTTCGAGGACGAAGCAGTCCTTCGCGATGAAGCCTTCCAGAGAGCCCAGGACCACCGCCTTGGTCTCATTGAGGAAGACGAGCTGGAAGAAGAGTCTGATGGCGAGGGCTGCAAGGAGAAAGGACACCAGAGAAACAGCAGCCAAGACATCGAGCTTCATAAGGTTGGAGGATCTCTTGGTCGGGAACTTAAACGTCCAGTCAAGCGAGTCGGGACATGGGCACGAGACGGAGGGAACCAGCTTCGCAAACTGACGCACCTCAACAAGGACAAGAACCGACGTGCCTCTGAGTACCGCCGTCAACATCGCCAGAAGGATATCGAGGCTCAGCTTGCGATCGGAGAGGCGCTGTTTGGCGGTATTCACGACGAAATCGAGGACTTGACTCCCGAGGAGAGAGACGCGTTGACCCGTCACGCCTTCCAGCACGAGGCACTCCGAGCACGCCGGCCAACGGTCTGGATTCCACGTGATGACCTCGGCGTCAGTGATGATGAGATTCGCCGCACCCAGGAATACAGCGAGCACATCTGGATCAGCAACGAGGGCACAGCTCTCGACAGCAAAGTCCGCGTTGTTTACGGCAAGGCACCGCCTGACTTTTCTGAGATTGACCTGATCAACCTCTAAGAACACCCCTGAGCAGATGACCTTCGGGGTATAGAATTTGGCTACGAAAGGAGAAACACACGACGAGTGTACAACTGGCTTTGTTTTTTTCTTCTGCATTTGCGTGGCGTCTTTGGGTAAACTGGGGCCTTCTGCATCAGGGATGCAGTACAACGGCCTCGACATGGGGGTGTTTAGGGGGGGCGGTTTTTACAACTGGACGGGATGAATACCCAGAGAACGAGAGAAGGCATATCGGGCCAGGCGAGAGGAAACAAGCAATGGAATTGGAGGTGAAAACTGTGGTTTCTGGATTAGAGCTTATGAATACACGAATAGCGGTAGTGATGTATCAATGAATTCATGTATTGCTATCATAGTCATGAGTTTACGTTTGGTTGATGAAGGTTGAGTGAGAAGAGTAGTGTATATGTATATTTAGATGTTGAATGTTTTCTTGATATCCTGTTTCGCCACCCAGTCTACTCATCTGTGTGAAAACTTGATGCTATGCTATGTAGGCTGTATATGTATGTTGTATCCAGAATCTAATGCACCAGAAAGACTTGATTTGTAAAACGCCACCCTGCCCTCCATAGCATGCCGAATGTAAAGACGGCCACGTGGACTGTTCTTCATGACCTGCAACGTTAGGGTTGCCCATATCGTGAGAACAGCCCCGATGCTGCATTTCGTCATAGAACCGCCACCCCTAGGTATTCAACGCCAATCCAGTAAAGTCACTCCTTCTAATAGGTCCCTTGCATTCTTCCCCCATGCTTTTTTCTTCTGTCGACCCAAGCCCCCTTGTGGGGATATGCGAGTCCTGTCTATAGGCCACGTCTGCGCTCATCCGCCCTCGTCTCCTCGATCTCCTTGCGTATCGCGTCGTTGAAGTCATCTGGATTATCAATGTATAGATGATGGCCAGCTTTGGAGATCAAGATGACCTTGGCACTTCCTCTCTCGTTGCGCTTTTCATGATCTGTACCGTGGAGTAGGGCCTGAAGTTTGGCCTCTTTGAGCTTCTCCTCCGCCGCGAGACCACCGGCAACGTCCATCCAGTCGTTTTCGCCGTAGAGAAAAACGATGGGGAGGCCAGTCTCCTTGACAGGTTCGGCACCATCAGGCTGCGGAATAGATTGTCGGCCGACTTCATGGATGCGGTTGATAACAGGACGGCGGGCATACGCGCCGGGAGCGAGAATGTACGCTAGTGCGTACTCGCCGCTGCCCCTTTGCTTGAAGATGGAAAATGAGTAGTCGTGTAGGGCCTGGGATTCGAGTTGTGGTAGGTGGTTGAATCTTCGGTAGCTCCATCCGGAGACGAAGCGAGGGCCAAGAGGACCGCTCATTCGGACTATACTGAAAGGAGAGATATTTTGGTCCCATAGCCACACAAACCAGCCCGGAAGAGGCTTCCTCAAGACGTTCGAGGCGGGCTTGTGCTTTGAGAGTGTTCCTGAGGAGGGTGTGTTGGCGTTCGTGGTGCTCTGTTGATCTTGGGTGACCTCGCTTTGCAGATTCGACTCTTCAGGATCCGGCATGGAGGCATTGACGGCGTAGGGATCTTCGGGGACACCGACTGGTGAGGCGAGGATAAGTTTCTTCAACCGTCCTGGGTATTTGATCGCATAGGAGACTGCAAGGTACCCGCCGAGCGAGTGACCGAGGAGGGTAAACCTTTCAATCTTCCTGGCCTTGCGCCATTCTTCGAGTGCATCAATGAACCAGCTCTCAGCCTCAATGACTTGGTCCTCTTTCTCCTTTGCGTGAATCTTGAAAGGCGGCCTTGTAGAGTTGCCCATTCCTAGCATATCGAGAGCATAGAGCTTGAGGCCCTTGATGCGTGATAGCGGCTCGAAGTTCTTGTAGAAAAAGCCGAGACCGGCGCCGTAGCCGTGGACCATGACGAGGGTATCCTCAGCTTCCTCTCCAACGCGCTCCACAGATACTTCGTTCAATGCGCGGTTCTTGCCTGACAATTGTACCATTGTTCGTCTCCATACTCTCACGCCGTATGGATCGGGTTTGTCGGAGGAATCGAGGTTCGAAATACTATCGTTGGCCTCCTTCAGGTGCGGCATGAGCTTGAGGAGATTGTGCTCAACGGCTTGAGGGGCTAGGCTCGTCCACTAAACGGATATCGCGTGTTAGAAAGAAAAAGACCAAGACAAATAGAGACATTGGCGGGGGACAGGAATCTCGAATTCACTTACCCATTGATATGCGGCGTCCTTATAGCCAAGCGGGAAGAGAAAGGCGGATGCGGGTTTGAGAGAAGGCTCATGTTTGAACTCTTCAGGAGCGTCAGCGGCGCGCGCATTCGGCGGACGAACAGTCCCGTCTGTTGTAGACATTTTGCAAGAGAATGCGGGAAGAGAAGCGGCTAGAGTTATGCGCGAGAGTTGCAACACCGCGAAGGAGGAAGATTGAAGCTTGAGCATTCCGGGGAGCGAGACACGGGGGCCCTGGCGGCTATTTGAAGCCACCCAGGCACCGCCCGAAAATGGATGTTGGTCGTGCTCTCAGAATGCGCAGGGTACTGCTAGGTTTCCCAGTGGATGACGCCTCCTGGGCTTTGATAGTGGTGACGCAGCTGGTGGTTCGGTGGTCCGGAGTTAAGGTAGAATCGGGATTTGTATGTTGCCGACTCCGGTTGTCTCGCCGTATTTTCTATGGGAATGAAGTCCGCAACAGGATGGAGTGGACGGGGTTACCCATTGCAAGTCCGCCGAAGGGTGGGGGGAGTGGTAGGAGGGAGGAGTAGGAGGGAAGAGAGTGAGAGAGAGAAGAGGAAGAGAGACTTAAATCATTGGAGG